>JAXCGZ010009609.1:0-37500 GCA_037179515.1 Halocaridina rubra
GTGATAGTAGCTCTAAGGAGTTTTTGGAAGTAGTAGAAGACAATTTCCTTTCTCAGCATGTACTTGAAGCAACACGGGGGGTGAATACACTAGATTTAGTTCTTAGTAATAGAGAGAATATGGTTACAAATTTAGAAGTTGGTGAAAAATTGGGCAACAGTGACCATGATTCCATTAGATTTAACATAATTTTCAAAGAAACTATAAAGGAAAATAAGAATATTGTTCCAAACTTTAGATCAGGAGATTTTGAGGGCTTAAAAACTAAATTATCTAATGAGGTATGGGAAGGGATTTCTGGGGTACAGATGTGGGTAGTTAATCCAGCAGGTCAGGTCGCAGGTAGCGGATTACCCCGAAATTTGGGTACCACATGCCAAGGATTATCACAAGATAAGATCAATACATTAAATTTTCTCCCAGGAAAGAACAGCAGTCCGTCAGTTAATATAAATTTGGATGAGGAATATAACAATTTTGTCATGACTCTTAAGAATAGTCAGAGAGACTATATTCCCATGAAACATTGCAGATCAAGAAAAAATGACCCTAAATGGATGAACAATAGAATAAAGAATCTTATAGGTATTAAAAGAGGATTATACAGGAAACTAAAAAGAGGTGAAGAGCATGTGAGGCAGCAATATATACAGTTAAACAGGGAAGTTAAAAAGATAGTTAGAGAGTCGAAAAGAAAATACGAAGTTAGAATAGCAGGAGAAGCTAAAGAAAATCCTAAAGGGTTTTATCAACATTATCAAACAAAATTTAAGGAAAAAGTCGGACCAATTGAAGTAGCCAATAGCCATATCACAGATGACGATAAAGTGATGTGTACATAAGAACATAAGAACATAAGAATAGAGGACACTGCAACATGCCTACTGGCACACACGAGGCAGCTCCATTTTTGAATTGTATTTTCAGCATGTCTAACCTATTCTATTCTACTCTACTTATTTATTCTATTTTTCTTTTTATGATTTTTCTAATAAGCACTAACCTATTCATACCCACCCTACCTCTGTCATATGTCTATCTAATCTACATTTGAAGGTGTCTAAGGTATTGGCATTTACTATCATACTAGGAAGCTTGTTCCATGCATCAGCTACTCTATTACCAAACCAATTTTTACCAATTTCCCTTCTGAACCTAAATTTATCAAGCTTAAATCCATTATTACGAGTTCTGGTTTGATCATGAATTTTTAAAACTTTATTAATATCTCCCTTGTTAATCCCTTTAAACCATTTATACACTTCAATCATATCCCCCCTAACTCTTCGCCTCTCTAGAGAATGTAGATTAAGTTTTTTTAATCTGTCCTCATATGGTAGATTTCTGATATTGTGTATCATCTTGGTCATTCTTCGCTGCACTCTCTCCAAGGATTCAATTTCCATTCTATAATAGGGTGACCAGAATTGCACAGCATAATCTAAATGGGGCCTAACTAATGCAAGAAAGAGCTGCAAAATAACTTTTTCCGTCCTATTGCTGACGCTTCTTGAGATAAATCCTAAAATTCTGTTTGCTTTATTTCTGACTGCTGTGCATTGCTCTCTTGGCTTAAGACTACTACTCACAAGAACTCCCAAATCCCTTTCACACTGAGAACTCGTGATTTCATGGTTATTTAGCTTATAACTAGTATTGTCTTTTATAGTACCCATTTTAACTACTTTACATTTTTCAACATTAAATTCTATTTGCCATTTGTCCGACCATTCAGATAATCTATTTAGATCTTCCTGTAAAGCATGAATGTCTTCTTTTCCATTTATAGTTCTACCTATTTTAGTGTCGTCTGCGAATTTACTTAGGTTACTACTGATATCCGAATCCAGATCATTTAGATATACGATGAATAATAGGGGACCCAGTACCGAGCCTTGTGGTACCCCGCTAGTAACCGAGCCCCACTCTGATTTCTCTCCATTTATGCAAACCCTCTGTTTTCTGTCTTTTAACCATTGTTTGATCCATCTGAGAACAGCTCCTCCTATACCATGAGCTTCCAGCTTTTTAACTAATCTTTTGTGAGGAACTCTATCAAAAGCTTTGCTAAAATCTAGATATATTGTATCATATTCTTTGCCACAATCTACTGCCTCGTAAACTTCTGAATAAAAAGACTGTAAGTTTGTAAGGCACGAAAAACCCTTAAGAAACCCGTGTTGTGAAAGTTTTATCAGTCTGTGTAATTCTAGATGTGCCCTTATTTTATTTGCAATTATGGATTCTAGAATCTTACCCACTGTTGACGTTAAACTTACCGGCCTATAATTATTCTTTTTAACACGTTCTCCTTTTTTAAATATTGGTACCACATCTGCCAATTTCCACTCCATGGGTACCGATCCTAATTTTATTGAATTATTAAATAATGCAGTTAGTGGACAACTAAGCTCTTCCTTGCATTCCTTTAATATTCTAGCATATATTCCATCAGGTCCCGGAGATTTATGAGCCTTTAATTTATCTATTTCTTTTATTACCTCCTCTCTCGTAATATTTATTGAACTAAGTATATTATCGGGACTGTCTCTGTAAATGGATTCTACTTCCGGAATATTTTCCAAGTTTTCATTTGTAAATACAGATAAGAAATAATCATTTAAACATGTACACATCACTTTATCGTCATCTGTGATATGGCCACTGGCTACTTCAATTGGTCCGACTTTTTCCTTAAATTTTGTTTGATAATGTTGATAAAACCCTTTAGGATTTTCTTTAGCTTCTCCTGCTATTCGAACTTCGTATTTTCTTTTCGACTCTCTAACTATCTTTTTAACTTCCCTGTTTAACTGTATATATTGCTGCCTCACCTGCTCTTCACCTCTTTTTAGTTTCCTGTATATTCCTCTTTTAATACCTATAAGATTCTTTATTCTATTGTTCATCCATTTAGGGTCATTTTTTCTTGATCTGCAATGTTTCATGGGAATATAGTCTCTCTGACTATTCTTAAGAGTCATGACAAAATTGTTATATTCCTCATCCAAATTTATATTAACTGACGGACTGCTGTTCTTTCCTGTGAGAGAATTTAATGTATTGATCTTATCTTGTGATAATCCTTGGCATGTGGTACCCAAATTTCGGGGTAATCCGCTACCTGTGACCTGACCTGCTGGATTAACTACCCACATCTGTGGGTAGTAACTTAAGTAGTAACTTAAGTAAATTCGCAGACGACACTAAAATAGGTAGAACTATAAATGGAAAAGAAGACATTCATGCTTTACTGGAAGATCTAAATAGATTATCTGAATGGTCAGACAAATGGCAAATGGAATTTAATGTTGAAAAATGTAAAGTAGTTAAAATGGGTACTATAAAAGACAATACTAGTTATAAGCTAAATAACTATGAAATCATGAGTTCTCAGTGTGAAAGGGATTTGGGAGTTCTTGTGAGTAGTAGTCTTAAGCCAAGAGAGCAATGCACAGCAGTCAGAAATAAAGCAAACAGAATTTTAGGATTTATCTCAAGAAGCGTTAGCAATAGGACGGAAAAAGTTATTTTGCAGCTCTATCTTGCATTAGTTAGACCCCATTTAGATTATGCTGTGCAATTCTGGTCACCCTATTATAGAATGGAAATTGAATCCTTGGAGAGAGTGCAGCGAAGAATGACCAAGATGATACACAATATCAGAAATCTACCATACGAGGACAGATTAAAAAAACTTAATCTACATTCTCTAGAGATGCGAAGAGTTAGGGGGGATATGATTGAAGTGTATAAATGGTTTAAAGGGATTAACAAGGGAGATATTAATAAAGTTTTAAAAATTCATGATCAAACCAGAACTCGTAATAATGGATTTAAGCTTGATAAATTTAGGTTCAGAAGGGAAATTGGTAAAAATTGGTTTGGTAATAGAGTAGCCGATGCATGGAACAAGTTTCCTAGTAGGATAGTAAATGCCAATACCTTAGACACCTTCAAATGTAGATTAGATAGACATATGACAGAGGTAGGGTGGGTATGAATAGGTTAGTGCTTATTAGAAAAATCATAAACAGAAAAATAGAATAAATAAGTAGAGTAGAATAGAATAGGTTAGACATGCTGAAAATACAATTCAAAAATGGAGCTGCCTCGTGTGATTACCTAATTGATTACCTAATTGTGTTTACGGGAAAGAGCCCAAAGCTCGTATCTTCCCGTCTCCTCATCGGTTCCATTTTATACTTAAGAACATAAGAACATAAGAATAGAGGACACTGCAACATACCTACTGGCACACACGAGGCAGCTCCATTTTTTAATTGTATTTTCAGCATGTCTAACCTATTCTATTCTACTCTACTTATTTATTCTATTTTTTCTTTTTATGGTTTTTCTAACAAGCACTAACCTATTCATACCCACCCTACCTCTGTCATATGTCTATCTAATCTACATTTGAAGGTGTCTAAGGTATTGGCATTTACTATCATACTAGGAAGCTTGTTCCATGCATCAGCTACTCTATTACCTAACCAATTTTTACCAATTTCCCTTCTGAACCTAAATTTATCAAGCTTAAATCCATTATTACGAGTTCTGGTTTGATCATGAATTATTAAAACTTTATTAATATCTCCCTTGTTAATCCCTTTAAACCATTTATACACTTCAATCATATCCCCCCTAACTCTTCGCCTCTCTAGAGAATGTAGATTAAGTTTTTTTAATCTGTCCTCATATGGTAGACTTTTGATGTTGTGTATCATCTTGGTCATTCTTCGCTGCACCCTCTCCAAGGATTCAATTTCCATTCTATAGTAGGGTGACCAGAATTTCACAGCATAATACTTAGTCATACTTATCATACCTGTCCTTAATACTATGGATTGAGATAGCATTAACTACCTCCTCGCTTAGCCAATGCCAATTATCAACTACTCTTACACTGAAAAAGTATTTCCTTACATCCTGCGAAGAAGTTTTCTTACGAAGCTTCAAACTATGACCTCTAGTTCTAGAGCCAGCCATATCAAAATATCGATTCCTATCCACTCTATCATAACCATGAAGGAATTTAAAGACTGTCACCATATCCCCCCTCACTCTTCTAGCTTCCAGTGATGGTAAGTCTAATTCCCTCAGCCTCTCATCATAACTGAGATTGCGTATTTCTGGCACCAGTTTCGTGGCATGTCTTTGAACTTTTTCAAGCTTAGCTATGTGCTTTTTCAAGTGCGGATTCCAAAAGGGGCTGCATATTCGAGTTTTGGCCTCACATAGGTTACATAAATATTTCTGAACATTTCCTTGTCCATGTGCCTGAAGGCTACCCTTACATTTGATAAGAATGCATATGCTGCCCTTACTATGCCATTTATATGTATTTCTGGAGACAAATCTGCCAGTATGTTTACTCCTAGATCTCTCTCATTTTCTGTCTCTTGAAGTTGTACTCCAGCCACCGAGTAGTCAAGCTTGGGCCTTCTTGCACTTGTACCCATTCTCATTACCTTACATTTTGAAGTATTGAATTTCATTAGCCACTTTTCTGACCACTCATGCAGATTATTTAGATCCTCCTGAAGTTCTCTACCATTGTTCTCGTCTTTTACTTTCTTCACAATCTTTGCATCATCTGCAAACATATTCATGAATGAATTGACAGACTCTGGTAGGTCATTTACATATACAATGAATAAAAGTGGCCCTAAAACTGAACCCTGAGGAACTCCACTACTAACTCTTCTCCATTCAGACACTGAGTGTCTTACTCTAACCCTCTGTTCCCTTCCTTCTAAGTAAGTTTTTATCCATTCCAAAACATTTCCACCTATTCTAGCCATTGATTGCAGCTTCCTAATAAGTCTCCCATGTGGAACAGTGTCAAACGCTTTCTGGAAGTCTAGGAATATGCAATCTGCAAAGCCCTCTCTTTCCTGTAAGATTTGGCTTTCCTCATCATAAAATTCTAATAAGTTTGTTACTGTTGATCTACCTTCTCTGAAGCCATGTTGCCTCACTGACAAAAAGTTGAAGGATTCCAAGTGAAGAGAGATATGTTTCCTTAGTAGTTTCTCCATAACTTTGCAAACTATGCTGGTCAAGGAAACTGGTCTATAGTTCAGAGCCGTAGGCATGTTGCAGTGTCCTCTATTCTTATGTTCTTATGTTCTTAAATGGAATATTATTTTTGACTTTATTACTGCATACACAGATACAAGTTTTTTATATTTTTTTTCAGATACACGTTTTTTTATATATTTTTTTTAAAGTGTATATCATCTTCATATGATAATTATAACATTTCGAAGAGATACAGATATTAAAGATTTTGAAAAGCTCATCTAGAGTTAATTACTGTTAATTACTGTCATTGTCATGAAATTTATAATTACAATTAAGCTAATTAGGATAAATGAGGTTCTCAGCGCTTATATTTTGGGTTTGAAATTTAAAAATAATGATACTTAAGTCCTTTTATATCGTTTATTAAGAAAGGATACTCATAAATATTGTTGATAGTAATAGAGATAAATAAATACAAGTAAGAAATTCTCTTGAGATATCAGCTTTAGTGTAAAATATTTTTAATTTACAATGCTTGTTAAAATTCCAAGAGTTTCATAATTAATTAAATATAATTATCAAATATAATTGTAGTATTTTGTTTTAATTTCGTCGGAGGTATGCTTGACTTATAGCGAGTGAGTGCTTCGACTCAACCCTCTGATTTATAAAAAGAGTAAAGCTTGTCATAATAGACAAGTATGTGTATCTTTATTTCACTTTAGTTCCTGGGTCATCAGTTTAGTTCCTGGGTCACCAGTGAGGACGTGCTTCCAGTAGCTCTAGTCTTGACCATACTTAGTACAATGGAGAGTGGTGGTGTTCTTTGTGCTGGTGGTGTTAGTGGTAGTGGTGTTGGTGGCGGTGTCGTTGTTGGTGCTGTTTGTGGCTGTGCTGGGGATTTGTCCTCGTCTGACGCAAGCAAACTCATTTTTAATTTAAGAAATGAGTTGGCCGCAGTCAGGCAGGAGGTCAGATCCTTAGCTGAGGAGAACAGGGATCTGAGAGGTAAAATAGAGGTGTTAACCAGGAAGGGACAATTGAATAATGAAGACGACTGGAAAGTTGAGAATAAGGGTTCAACGAAGATGGTTCTTAAGAAAAATGATACTTTTAGACTACAGGTTGCTAATTCATTTAGTTCACTTAGAGATGAATGTGACAGTGGCGGCAGTAATTTTTCAGGAACCATAGAGTCAGATAGGTGTACTAGCGATCGTAAAAATGGAAGTGGGAAAAGCTCTCAGGTCAAGAGCCTAGGTAAGTCTCCCAAGGTAGGAGTAACCCATCCTCCGGATAAGTCTCGTTCTTTGGTAATTGTATGGGATTCACTATGCAGATATGTAGACAGGAAACTCAGGCATAGAGTTAGAGGAAAATATTTTTTCCCTGGAGCAGGTATGAAGAAGGTGGGTGAGTCAATAAATAGCTGGATTGAGAAAAAAGATGTTGTTTGTTTGATAGCTGGGGGAAATTAGTTTAGTTCCTGGGTTCATCCAGCGAGGACGTGCTTCCAGTAGCTCTAGTCTTGACCATACTTAGTACAATGGAGAGTGGTGGTGTTCTTTGTGCTGGTGGTGTTAGTGGTAGTGATGTTGGTGGTGGTGTCGTTGTTGGTGCTGTTTGTGGCTGTGCTGGGGATTTGTCCTCGTCTGACGCAAGCAAACTCATTTTTAATTTAAGAAATGAGTTGGCCGCAGTCAGGCAGGAGGTCAGATCCTTAGCTGAGGAGAACAGGGATCTGAGAGGTAAGGTAGAGGTGTTAACCAGGAAGGGACAATTGAATAGAGAAGACGACTGGAAAGTTGTGAATAAGGGTTCAACGAAGATGGTTCTTAAGAAAAATGATACTTTTAGACCACAAGTTGCTAATTCATTTAGTTCACTTAAAGATGAAGGTGAGAGTGGCGGCAGTAATTCTTCAGGACCCGTAGAGTCAGATAGGTGTACTAGCGATCGTAGAAATGGAAGTGGGAAAAGCTCTCAGGTCAAGAGCCTAGGTAAGTCTCCCAAGGTCGGAGTAACCCATCCTCCGGATAAGTCTCGTTCTTTGGTCATTGTAGGGGATTCACTATGCAGATATGTAGACAGGAAACTCAGGCATAGAGTTAGAGGTAAATATTTTTTCCCTGGAGCAGGTATGTTGAAGGTGGGTGAGTCAATAAATAGCTGGATTGAGAAAAAGATGTTGTTTGTTTGATAGCTGGGGGAAATGACGTGCAGGATGGTAGAAGTGAAGAGCTGATTAGGTTGTATAGACAAGCCCTGGATAAGATCAGGAAAAGGGGTGCAGTTCCTGTGATGTGTGGTATTCTCCCTAGGCTTAGCCAAAGTTCAGAGTGGTGGTCTCGAGCTATAGGAGTAAATGCTAGGATTAAAGTCTTCTGTCGGGAGAATAATATAGGTTTTATAGACGGGTGGGATCACTTCACTAGTCGTAAGCATATGTATGCAAGGGATGGAGTGCATCTTTCTAATTCAGGTGTCTCGGTATTGGCTGGTATGATAGACAGAGAGGTAGGGGGGTTTTGTTAGACACAAATAATGAAATGAATAATACTTGTGCAGAGAAATTAGTCAGTAAGGGTTCAGTAAATAGTGGGTCAAATAACTGGGAGTCTAAGGATAAGAACCATTTGTTACATAGAACAAATATTAACAAAAAGAATAGCCACAAGAAGGGTAAAGCTAGAGAAAGTTTAAAAGTATATTATAAAAATAGCCGTAGTTTAGGTAACAAGATAGAAGAACTGAGAGCCATAGTATGTAGTGAGAGACCGGATATAATATGCATTAGTGAAAGTTGGATTAATTAATAAAGCAAATACCTTAAAGCTGAGTACATAATTACAGGATATAAACTTTATAATGCTGATCGTAGTGCAGATAAAAGAGGGGGAGGAGTAATTATGTATATTAAAGATAGCCTCAGAAGCTGCATTAAGTCTGGAATTAAGACAAATCTAAATTCAGAAACCTTATGGGTTGAAATTAAAAATAATATAGAAAGTCTAGTTGTAGGAGAAGTCTACAGACCACCTGATCTAGACGATATGGAGTCGCAAGTTATATACGATGAAATTTCTAAAGTGACCAGGTCAAATACAGTTTGCATTGTAGGCGATTTTAATTTTAGGCATATTAACTGGGAAACCATAACAGGTGAGAGTAGCTCTAAGGAGTTTTTGGAAGTAGTAGAAGACAATTTCCTTTCTCAGCATGTACTTGAAGCAACACGGGGGGTGAACACACTAGATTTAGTTCTTAGTAATAGAGAGAATATGGTTACAAATTTAGAAGTTGGTGAAAAATTGGGCAACAGTGACCATGATTCCATTAGATTTAACGTAATTTTCAAGGAAACTATAAAGGAAAATAAGAATATTGTTCCAAACTTTAGAGCAGGAGATTTTGAGGGCTTAAAAACTAAATTATCTAATGAGGTATGGGAAGGGATTTCTGGGGTACAGATGTGGGTAGTTAATCCAGCAGGTCAGGTCCCAGGTAGTGGATTACCCCGAAATTTGAGTACCACATGCCAAGGATTATCACAAGATAAGATCAATACATTAAATTCTCTCACAGGAAAGAACAGCAGTCCATCAGTTAATATAAATTTGGATGAGGAATATAACAATTTTGTCATGACTCTTAAGAATAGTCAGAGAGACTATATTCTCATGAAACATTGCAGATCAAGAAAAAATGACCCTAAACGGATGAACAATAGAATAAAGAATCTTATAGGTATTAAAAAAGGAATATACAGGAAACTAAAAAGAGGTGAAGAGCATGTGAGGCAGCAATATATACAGTTAAACAGGGAAGTTAAAAAGATAGTTAGAGAGTCGAAAAGAAAATACGAAGTTAGAATAGCAGGAGAAGCTAAAGAAAATCCTAAAGGGTTTTATCAACATTATCAAACAAAATTTAAGGAAAAAGTCGGACCAATTGAAGTAGCCAATGGCCATATCACAGATTACCTAATAGTGATTACCTAATTGTGTTTACGGGAAAGAGCCCAAAGCTCGTATCTTCCCGTCTCCTCATCGGTTCCATTTTATACTTAGTCATACTTATCATACCTGTCCTTAAAACTATGGATTGAGATAGCATTAACTACCTCCTCGCTTTGCCAATTCCAATTATCAACTACTCTTACACTGAAAAAGTATTTCCTTACATCCTGCGAAGAAGTTTTCTTACGAAGCTTCAAACTATGACCTCTAGTTCTAGAGCCAGCCATATCGAAATATCGATCCCTATCCACTCTATCATAACCATGAAGGAATTTAAAGACTGTCACCATATCCCCCCTTACTCTTCTAGCTTCGAGTGATGGTAAGTCTAATTCCCTCAGCCTCTCATCATAACTGAGATTGCGTATTTCTGGCACCAGTTTCGTGGCATGTCTTTGAACTTTTTCAAGCTTAGCTATGTGCTTTTTCAAGTGCGGATACCAAAAGGGGGCTGCATATTCGAGTTTTGGCCTCACATAGGTTACATAAATATTTCTGAACATTTCCTTGTCCATGTGCCTGAAGGCTACCCTTACATTTGATAAGAATGCATATGCTGCCCTTACTATGCCATTTATATGTATTTCTGGAGACAAATCTGCCAGTATGTTTACTCCTAGGTCTCTCTCATTTTCTGTCTCTTGAACTTGTACTCCAGCCACCGAGTAGTCAAGCTTGGGCCTTCTTGCACTTGTACCCATTCTCATTACCTTACATTTTGAAGTATTGAATTTCATTAGCCACTTTTCTGACCACTCATGCAGATTATTTAGATCCTCCTGAAGTTCTCTACCATTGTTCTCGTTTTTTACTTTCTTCACAATCTTTGCATCATCTGCAAACATATTCATGAATGAATTTACAGACTCTGGTAGGTCATTTACATATACAAGGAACAAAAGTGGCCCTAAAACTGAACCCTGTGGAACTCCACTACTAACTCTTCTCCATTCAGACACTGAGTGTCTTACTCTAACCCTCTGTTCCCTTCCTTCTAAGTAAGTTTTTATCCATTCCAAAACATTTCCACCTATTCTAGCCATTGAGTGCAGCTTCCTAATAAGTCTCCCATGTGGAACAGTGTCAAACGCTTTCTGGAAGTCTAGGAATATGCAATCTGCCCAGCCCTCTCTTTCCTGTAAGATTTGGCTTACCTCATCATAAAATTCTAATAAGTTTGTTACTGTTGATCTACCTTCTCTGAAGCCATGTTGCCTCACTGACAAAAAGTTGAAGGATTCCAAGTGAAGAGAGAAATGTTTCCTTAGTAGTTTCTCCATAACTTTGCAAACTATGCTGGTCAAGGAAACTGGTCTATAGTTCAGAGCCGTATCCCTCCTTCCCTTTTTGAAGATAGGTATCACATTTGCTTGTTTCCAGCATCTTGGAATCTCCCCCGACTCCAGTGACTCCTTAAATATGATACTTAGTGCCACTGATATTGTGTTTGCGCATAAAGTGATGTGTACATGTTTAAATGATTATTTCTTATCTGTATTTACCAATGAAAACTTGGAAAATATTCCGGAAGTAGAATCCATTTACAGAGACAGTCCCGATAAAATACTTAGTTCAATAAATATTACGAGAGAGGAGGTAATAAAAGAAATAGATAAATTAAAGGCTCATAAATCTCCAGGACCTGATGGAATATATGCTAGAATATTAAAGGAATGCAAGGAAGAGCTTAGTTGTCCACTAACTGCATTATTTAATAATTCAATAAAATTAGGATCGGTACCCATGGAGTGGAAATTGGCAGATGTGGTACCAATATTTAAAAAAGGAGAACGAGTTAAAAAGAATAATTATAGGCCGGTAAGTTTAACGTCAACAGTGGGTAAGATTCTAGAATCCATAATTGCAAATAAAATAAGGGCACATCTAGAATTACACAGACTGATAAAACTTTCACAACACGGGTTTCTTAAGGGTTTTTCGTGCCTTACAAACTTACTGTCTTTTTATTCAGAAGTTTACGAGGCAGTAGATTGTGGCAAAGAATATGATACAATATATCTAGATTTTAGCAAAGCTTTTGATAGAGTTCCTCACAAAAGATTAGTTAAAAAGCTGGAAGCTCATGGTATAGGAGGAGCTGTTCTCAGATGGATCAAACAATGGTTAAAAGACAGAAAACAGAGGGTTTGCATAAATGGAGAGAAATCAGAGTGGGGCTCGGTTACTAGTGGCGTACCACAAGGCTCGGTACTGGGTCCCCTATTATTCATCGTATATCTAAATGATCTGGATTCGGATATCAGTAGTAACCTAAGTAAATTCGCAGACGACACTAAAATAGGTAGAACTATAAATGGAAAAGAAGACATTCATGCTTTACAGGAAGATCTAAATAGATTATCTGAATGGTCAGACAAATGGCAAATGGAATTTAATGTTGAAAAATGTAAAGTAGTTAAAATGGGTACTATAAAAGACAATACTAGTTATAAGCTAAATAACCATGAAATCATGAGTTCTCAGTGTGAAAGGGATTTGGGAGTTCTTGTGAGTAGTAGTCTTAAGCCAAGAGAGCAATGCACAGCAGTCAGAAATAAAGCAAACAGAATTTTAGGATTTATCTCAAGAAGCGTTAGCAATAGGACGGAAAAAGTTATTTTGCAGCTCTATCTTGCATTAGTTAGGCCCCATTTAGATTATGCTGTGCAATTCTGGTCACCCTATTATAGAATGGAAATTGAATCCTTGGAGAGAGTGCAGCGAAGAATGACCAAGATGATACACAATATCAGAAATCTAGCATATGAGGACAGATTAAAAAAACTTAATCTACATTCTCTAGAGAGGCGAAGAGTTAGGGGGGATATGATTGAAGTGTATAAATGGTTTAAAGGGATTAACAAGGGAGATATTAATAAAGTTTTAAAAATTCATGATCTAACCAGAACTCGTAATAATGGATTTAAGCTTGATAAATTTAGGTTCAGAAGGGAAATTGGTAAAAATTGGTTTGGTAATAGAGTAGCTGATGCATGGAACAAGCTTCCTAGTAGGATAGTAAATGCCAATACCTTAGACACCTTCAAATGTAGATTAGATAGACATATGACAGAGGTAGGGTGGGTATGAATAGGCTAGTGCTTATTACAAAAATCATAAACAGAAAAATAGAATAAATAAGTAGAGTAGAATAGAATAGGTTAGTCATGCTGAAAATACAATTCAAAAATGGAGCTGCCTCGTGTGTGCCAGTAGGCATGTTGCAGTGTCCTCTATTCTTATGTTCTTGTGTTCTTATGTAAATGCTAATACTTTAGACACCTTCAAATGTAGATTAGATAGACATATGACTGAGGTAGGGTGGGTATGAATAGGTTAGTGCTTATTAGAAAAATCATAAAAAGAAAAATAGAATAAATAAGTAGAGTAGAATAGAATAGGTTAGACATGCTGAAAATACAATTCAAAAATGGAGCTGCCTCGTGTGTGCCAGTAGGCATGTTGCAGTGTCCTCTATTCTTATGTTCTTATGTAATATACTTTTAAAATTTCTCTAGCTTTACCCTTCTTGTGGCTATTCTTTTTGTTAATATTTGTTCTATGTAACAAATGGTTCTTATCCTTTGACTCCCAGTTATTTGACCCACTATTTACTGAACCCTTACTGACTAATTTCTCTGCACAAGTATTTATCATTTCATTATTTGTGTCTAGCAAAACCCCCTACCTCTCTGTCTATCATACCAGCCAATACCGAGACACCTGAATTAGAAAGATGCACTCCATCCCTTGCATACACATGCTTACGACTAGTGAAGTGATCCCACCCGTCTATAAAACCTATATTATTCTCCCGACAGAAGACTTTCATCCTAGCATTTACTCCTATAGCTCGAGACCACCACTCTGAACTTTGGCTAAGCCTAGGGAGAATACCACACATCACAGGAACTGCACCCCTTTTCCTGGTCTTATCCAGGGCTTGTCTATACAACCTAATCAGCTCTTCACTTCTACCATCCTGCACGTCATTTCCCCCAGCTATCAAACAAACAACATCTTTTTACTCAATCCAGCTATTTATTGACTCACCCACCTTCTTCATACCTGCTCTAGGGAAAAAATATTTTCCTCTAACTTTATGCCTGAGTTTCCTTTCTACATATCTGCATAGTGAATCCCCTACAATTACCAAAGAACGAGACTTATCCGGAGGATGGGTTACTCCGACCTTGGGAGACTTACCTAGGCTCTTGACCTGAGAGCTTTTCCCACTTCCATTTCTATTTCTACGATCGCTAGTACACCTGTCTGACTCTATGGGTCCTGAAGAATTACTGCCGCCACTGTTACCTTCATCTCTAAGTGAACTAAATGAATTAGCAACTTGTAGTCTAAAAGTATCATTTTTCTTAAGAACCATCTTCGTTGAACCCTTATTCACAACTTTCCAGTCGTCTAAATGATCTGGATTCGGATATCAGTAGTAACTTAAGTAAATTCGCAGACGACACTAAAATAGGTAGAACTATAAATGGAAAAGAAGAAATTCATGCTTTACTGGAAGATCTAAATAGATTATCTGAATGGTCGGATAAATAGCAAATGGAATTTAATGTAGAAAAATGTAAAGTAGTTAAAATGGGTACTATAAAAGACAATACTAGTTATAAGCTAAATAACCATGAAATCATGAGTTCTCAGTGTGAAAGGGATTTGGGAGTTCTTGTGAGTAGTAGTCTTAAGCCAAGAGAGCAATGCACAGCAGTCAGAAATAAAGCAAACAGAATTTTAGGATTTATCTCAAGAAGCGTTAGCAATAGGACGGAAAAAGTTATTTTGCAGCTCTATCTTGCATTAGTTAGACCCCATTTAGATTATGCTGTGCAATTCTGGTCACCCTATTATAGAATGGAAATTGAATCCTTGGAGAGAGTGCAGCGAAGAATGACCAAGATGATACACAATATCAGAAATCTACCATGCGAGGACAGATTAAAAAAACTTAATCTACATTCTCTAGAGATGCGAAGAGTTAGGGGGGATATGATTGAAGTGAATAAATGGTTTAAAGGGATTAACAAGGGAGATATTAATAAAGTTTTAAAAATTCATGATCAAACCAGAACTCGTAATAATGGATTTAAGCTTGATAAATTTAGGTTCAGAAGGGAAATTGGTAAAAATTGGTTTGGTAATAGAGTAGCTGATGCATGGAACAAGTTTCCTAGTAGGATAGTAAATGCCAATACCTTAGACACCTTCAAATGTAGATTAGATAGACATATGACAGAGGTAGGGTGGGTATGAATAGGTTAGTGCTTATTAGAAAAATCATAAACAGAAAACTAGAATAAATAAGTAGAGTAGAATAGAATAGGTTAGACATGTTGAAAATACAATTCAAAAATAAGAACATAAGAACATAAGAATAGAGGACACTGCAACATGCCTACTGGCACACACGAGGCAGCTCCATTTTTGAATTGTATTTTCAGCATGTCTAACCTATTCTATTCTACTCTACTTATTTATTCTATTTTTTCTTTTTATGGTTTTTCTAACAAGCACTAACCTATTCATACCCACCCTACCTCTGTCATATGTCTATCTAATCTACATTTGAAGGTGTCTAAGGAATTGGCATTTACTATCCTACTAGGAAGCTTGTTCCATGCATCAGCTACTCTATTACCAAAACAATTTTTACCAATTTCCCTTCTGAACCTAAATTTATCAAGCTTAAATCCATTATTACGAGTTCTGGTTTGATCATGAATTTTTAAAACTTTATTAATATCTCCCTTGTTAATCCCTTTAAACCATTTATACACTTCAATCATATCCCCCCTAACTCTTCGCCTCTCTAGAGAATGTAGATTAAGTTTTTTTAATCTGTCCTCGCATGGTAGATTTCTGATATTGTGTATCATCTTGGTCATTCTTCGCTGCACCCTCTCCAAGGATTCAATTTCCATTCTATAATAGGGTGACCAGAATTGCACAGCATAATCTAAATGGGGCCTAACTAATGCAAGATAGAGCTGCAAAATAACTTTTTCCGTCCTATTGCTGACGCTTCTTGAGATAAATCCTAAAATTCTGTTTGCTTTATTTCTGACTGCTGTGCATTGCTCTCTTGGCTTAAGACTACTACTCACAAGAACTCCCAAATCCCTTTCACACTGAGAACTCATGATTTCATGGTTATTTAGCTTATAACTAGTATTGTCTTTTATAGTACCCATTTTAACTACTTTACATTTTTCAACATTAAATTCCATTTGCCATTTGTCCGACCATTCAGATAATCTATTTAGATCTTCTTGTAAAGCATGAATGTCTTCTTTTCCATTAATAGTTCTACCTATTTTAGTGTCGTCTGCGAATTTACTTAGGTTACTACTGATATCCGAATCCAGATCATTTAGATATACGATGAATAATAGGGGACCCAGTACCGAGCCTTGTGGTACCCCGCTAGTAACCGAGCCCCACTCTGATTTCTCTCCATTTATGCAAACCCTCTGTTTTCTGTCTTTTAACCATTGTTTGATCCATCTCGAGAACAGCTCCTCCTATACCATGAGCTTCCAGCTTTTTAACTAATCTTTTGTGAGGAACTCTATCAAAAGCTTTGCTAAAATCTAGATATATTGTATCATATTCTTTGCCACAATCTACTGCCTCGTAAACTTCTGAATAAAAAGACAGTAAGTTTGTAAGGCACGAAAAACCCTTAAGAAACCCGTGTTGTGAAAGTTTTATCAGTCTGTGTAATTCTAGATGTGCCCTTATTTTATTTGCAATTATGGATTCTAGAATCTTACCCACTGTTGACGTTAAACTTACCGGCCTATAATTATTCTTTTTAACACGTTCTCCTTTTTTAAATATTGGTACCACATCTGCCAATTTCCACTCCATGGGTACCGATCCTAATTTTATTGAATTATTAAATAATGCAGTTAGAGGACAACTAAGCTCTTTCCTTGCATTCCTTTAATATTCTAGCATATATTCCATCAGGTCCCGGAGATTTATGAGCCTTTAATTTATCTATTTCTTTTATTACCTCCTCTCTCGTAATATTTATTGAACTAAGTATATTATCGGGACTGTCTCTGTAAATGGATTCTACTTCCGGAATATTTTCCAAGTTTTCATTTGTAAATACAGATAAGAAATAATCATTTAAACATGTACACATCACTTTATCGTCATCTGTGATATGGCCATTGGCTACTTCAATTGGTCCGACTTTTTCCTTAAATTTTGTTTGATAATGTTGATAAAACCCTTTAGGATTTTCTTTAGCTTCTCCTGCTATTCGAACTTCGTATTTTCTTTTCGACTCTCTAACTATCTTTTTAACTTCCCTGTTTAACTGTATATATTGCTGCCTCACATGCTCTTCACCTCTTTTTAGTTTCCTGTATATTCCTCTTTTAATACCTATAAGATTCTTTATTCTATTGTTCATCCATTCCTAGGGTCATTTTTTCTTGATCTGCAATGTTTCATGGGAATATAGTCTCTCTGACTATTCTTAAGAGTCATGACAAAATTGTTATATTCCTCATCCAAATTTATATTAACTGACGGGCTGCTGTTCTTTCCTGTGAGAGAATTTAATGTATTGATCTTATCTTGTGATAATCCTTGGCATGTGGTACTCAAATTTCGGGGTAATCCGCTACCTGCGACCTGACCTGCTGGATTAACTACCCACATCTGTACCCCAGAAATCCCTTCCCATACCTCATTAGATAATTTAGTTTTTAAGCCCTCAAAATCTCCTGCTCTAAAGTTTGGAACAATATTCTTATTTTCCTTTATAGTTTCCTTGAAAATTATGTTAAATCTAATGGAATCATGGTCACTGTTGCCCAATTTTTCACCAACTTCTAAATTTGTAACCATATTCTCTCTATTACTAAGAACTAAATCTAGTGTATTCACCCCCCGTGTTGCTTCATGTACATGCTGAGAAAGGAAATTGCTTCTACTACTTCCAAAAACCCTTGAGCTACTATCACCTGTTATGGTTCCCAGTAATATGTCTAAAATTAAAATCGCCTACAATGCAAACTCTATTTGACCTGCTCACTTTAGAAATTTCATCGTATATAACTTGCGACTCTATATTATCTAGATCAGGTGGTCTGTAGACTACTCCTACAACTAGACTTTCTATATTATTTTTAATTTCAACCCATAAGGTTTCTGAATTTAGATTTGTCTTAATTCCAGACTTAATGCAGCTTCTGAGGCTATCTTTAATATACATAATTACCCCTCCCCCTCTTTTATCTGCACTACGATCAGCATTATAAAGTTTATATCCTGTAATTATGTACTCAGCTTTAAGGTGTTTGCTTTCTAAATTAATCCAACTTTCACTAATGCATATTACATCCGGTCTCTCACTACATACTATGGCTCTCAGTTCTTCTATCTTGTTACCTAAACTACGTCTATTTGCATAATATACTTTTAAACTTTCTCTAGCTTCACCCTTCTTGTGGCTATTCTTTTTGTTAATATTTGTTCTATGTAACAAATGGTTCTTATCCTTAGATTCCCAGTTATTTGACCCACTGTTTACTGAACCCTTACTGACTAATTTCTCTGCACAAGTATTTATCATTTCATTATTTGTGTCTAACAAAACCCCCCTACCTCTCTGTCTATCATACCAGCCAATACCGAGACACCTGAATTAGAAAGATGCACTCCATCCCTTGCATACATATGCTTACGACTAGTGAAGTGATCCCACCCGTCTATAAAACCTATATTATTCTCCCGACAGAAGACTTTCATCCTAGCATTTACTCCTATAGCTCGAGACCACCACTCTGAACTTTGGTAAGCCTAGGGAGAATACCACACATCACAGGAACTGCACCCTTTTTCCTGATCTTATCCAGGGCTTGTCTATACAACCTAATCAGCTCTTCACTTCTACCATCCTGCACGTCATTTCCCAAAGCTATCAAACAAACAACATCTTTTTTCTCAATCCAGCTATTTATTGACTCACACACCTTCTTCATACCTGCTCCAGTAAAAAAATATTTTCCTCTAACTTTATGCCTGAGTTTCCTGTCTACATATCTGCATAGTGAATCCCCTACAATTACCAAAGAACGAGACTTATCCGGAGGATGGGTTACTCCGACCTTGGGAGACTTACCTAGGCTCTTGACCTGAGAGCTTTTCCCACTTCCATTTCTACGATCGCTAGTACACCTATCTGACTCTATGGGTCCTGAAGAATTACTGCCGCCACTGTCACCTTCATCTCTAAGTGAATTAAATGAATTAGCAACTTGTAGTCTAAAAGTATAATTTTTCTTAAAAACCATCTTCGTTGAACCCTTATTCACAACTTTCCAGTCGTCTTCTTTATTCGATTGTCCCTTCCTGGTTAACACCTCTACCTTACCTCTCAGATCCCTGTTCTCCTCAGCTAAGGATCTGACCTCCTGCCTGACTGCGGCCAACTCATTTCTTAAATAAAAAATGAGTCTGCTTGCGTCAGACGAGGACAAATCCCCAGCACAGCCATAAACAGCACCAACAACGACACCACCACCAACACCACTACCACTAACACCGCCAGCACAAAGAACATCACCACTCTCCATTGTACTAAGTATGGACAAGACTAGAGCTACTGGAAGCACGTCCTCACTGGATGAACACAGGAACTAATGTGACAGTGGCGGCAGTAATTCTTCAGGAACCATAGAGTCAGATAGGTGTACTAGCGATCGTAAAAATGGAAGTGGGAAAAGCTCTCAGGTCAAGAGCCTAGGTAAGTCTCCCAAGGTCGGAGTAACCCATCCTCCGGATAAGTCTCGTTCTTTGGTAATTGTAGGGGATTCACTATGCAGATATGTAGACAGGAAACTCAGGCATAGAGTTAGAGGAAAATATTTTTTCCCTGGAGCAGGTATGAAGAAGGTGGGTGAGTCAATAAATAGCTGGATTGAGAAAAAAGATGTTGTTTGTTTGATAGCTGGGGGAAATTAGTTTAGTTCCTGGGTTCATCCAGCGAGGACGTGCTTCCAGTAGCTCCAGTCTTGACCATACTTAGTACAATGGAGAGTGGTGGTGTTCTTTGTGCTGGTGGTGTTAGTGGTAGTGGTGTTGGTGGTGGTGTCGTTGTTGGTGCTGTTTGTGGCTGTGCTGGGGATTTGTCCTCGTCTGACGCAAGCAAACTCATTTTTAATTTAAGAAATGAGTTGGCCGCAGTCAGGCAGGAGGTCAGATCCTTAGCTGAGGAAGACAGGGATCTGAGAGGTAAGGTAGAGGTGTTAACCAGGAAGGGACAATTGAATAGAGAAGACGACTGGAAAGTTGTGAATAAGGGTTCAACGAAGATGGTTCTTAAGAAAAATGATACTTTTAGACTAGAAGTTGCTAATTCATTTAGTTCACTTAGAGATGAAGGTGAGAGTGGCGGCAGTAATTCTTCAGGACCCATAGAGTCAGATAGGTGTACTAGCGATCGTAGAAATGGAAGTGGGAAAAGCTCTCAGGTCAAGAGCCTAGGTAAGTCTCCCAAGGTCGGAGTAACCCATCCTCCGGATAAGTCTCGTTCTTTGGTCATTGTAGGGGATTCACTATGCAGATATGTAGACAGGAAACTCAGGCATAGAGTTAGAGGAAAATATTTTTTCCCTGGAGCAGGTATGAAGAAGGTGGGTGAGTCAATAAATAGCTGGATTGAGAAAAAGATGTTGTTTGTTTGATAGCTGGGGGAAATGACGTGCAGGATGGTAGAAGTGAAGAGCTGATTAGGTTGTATAGACAAGCCCTGGATAAGATCAGGAAAAGGGGTGCAGTTCCTGTGATGTGTGGTATTCTCCCTAGGCTTAGCCAAAGTTCAGAGTGGTGGTCTCGAGCTATAGGAGTAAATGCTAGGATGAAAGTCTTCTGTCGGGAGAATAAAATAGGTTTTATAGACGGGTGGGATCACTTCACTAGTCGTAAGCATATGTATGCAAGGGATGGAGTGCATCTTTCTAATTCAGGTGTCTCGGTATTGGCTGGTATGATAGACAGAGAGGTAGGGGGGTTGTGTTAGACACAAATAATGAAATGAATAATACTTGTGCAGAGAAATTAGTCAGTAAGGGTTCAGTAAATAGTGGGTCAAATAACTGGGAGTCTAAGGATAAGAACCATTTGTTACATAGAACAAATATTAACAAAAAGAATAGCCACAAGAAGGGTAAAGCTAGAGAAATTTTAAAAGTATATTATACAAATAGCCGTAGTTTAGGTAACAAGATAGAAGAACTGAGAGCCATAGTATGTAGTGAGAGACCGGATATAATATGCATTAGTGAAAGTTGGATTAATTTAGAAAGCAAACACCTTAAAGCTGAG
Source organism: Halocaridina rubra (assembly GCA_037179515.1). Lineage (NCBI taxonomy): Eukaryota > Metazoa > Arthropoda > Malacostraca > Decapoda > Atyidae > Halocaridina > Halocaridina rubra. The sequence goes on from JAXCGZ010009609.1 coordinate 21,414, forward strand.
TACATAATTACAGGATATAAACTTTATAATGCTGATCGTAGTGCAGATAGAAGAGGGGGAGGGGTAATTATGTATATTAAAGATAGCCTCAGAAGCTGCATTAAGTCTGGAATTAAGACAAATCTAAATTCAGAAACCTTATGGGTTGAAATTAAAAATAATATAGAAAGTCTAGTTGTAGGAGTAGTCTACAGACCACCTGATCTAGACGATATGGAGTCGCAAGTTATATACGATGAAATTTCTAAAGTGACCAGGTCAAATAGAGTTTGCATTGTAGGCGATTTTAATTTTAGACATATTAACTGGGAAACCATAACAGGTGATAGTAGCTCTAAGGAGTTTTTGGAAGTAGTAGAAGACAATTTCCTTTCTCAGCATGTACTTGAAGCAACACGGGGGGTGAACACACTAGATTTAGTTCTTAGTAATAGAGAGAATATGGTTACAAATTTAGAAGTTGGTGAAAAATTGGGCAACAGTGACCATGATTCCATTAGATTTAACAAAATTTTCAAGGAAACTATAAAGGAAAATAAGAATATTGTTCCAAACTTTAGAGCAGGAGATTTTGAGGGCTTAAAAACTAAATTATCTAATGAGGTATGGGAAGGGATTTCTGGGGTACAGATGTGGGTAGTTAATCCAGCAGGTCAGGTCGCAGGTAGCGGATTACCCCGAAATTTGAGTACCACATGCCAAGGATTATCACAAGATACGATCAATACATTAAATTCTCTCACAGGAAAGAACAGCAGTCCATCAGTTAATATAAATTTGGATGAGGAATATAACAATTTTGTCATGACTCTTAAGAATAGTCAGAGAGACTATATTCCCATGAAACATTGCAGATCAAGAAAAAATGACCCTAAATGGATGAACAATAGAATAAAGAATCTTATAGGTATTAAAAGAGGAATATACAGGAAACTAAAAAGAGGTGAAGAGCATGTGAGGCAGCAATATATACAGTTAAACAGGGAAGTTAAAAAGATAGTTAGAGAGTCGAAAAGAAAATACGAAGTTAGAATAGCAGGAGAAGCTAAAGAAAATCCTAAAGGGTTTTATCAACATTATCACACAAAATTTAAGGAAAAAGTCGGACCAATTGAAGTAGCCAATGGCCATATCACAGATGACGATAAAGTGATGTGTACATGTTTAAATGATTATTTCTTATCTGTATTTACCAATGAAGACTTGGAAAATATTCCGGAAGTAGAATCCATTTACAGAGACAGTCCCGATAAAATACTTAGTTCAATAAATATTACGAGAGAGGAGGTAATAAAAGAAATAGATAAATTAAATGCTCATAAATCTCCGGGACCTGATGGAATATATGCTAGAATATTAAAGGAATGCAAGGAAGAGCTTAGTTGTCCACTAACTGCATTATTTAATAATTCAATAAAATTAGGATCGGTACCCATGGAGTGGAAATTGGCAGATGTGGTACCAATATTTAAAAAAAGGAGAACGAGTTAAAAAGAATAATTATAGGCCGGTAAGTTTAACGTCAACAGTGGGTAAGATTCTAGAATCCATAATTGCAAATAAAATAAGGGCACATCTAGAATTACACAGACTGATAAAACTTTCACAACACGGGTTTCTTAAGGGTTTTTCGTGCCTTACAAACTTACTGTCTTTTTATTCAGAAGTTTACGAGGCAGTAGATTGTGGCAAAGAATATGATACAATATATCTAGATTTTAGCAAAGCTTTTGATAGAGTTCCTCACAAAAGATTAGTTAAAAAGCTGGAAGCTCATGGTATAGGAGGAGCTGTTCTCAGATGGATCAAACAATGGTTAAAAGACAGAAAACAGAGGGTTTGCATAAATGGAGAGAAATCAGAGTGGGGCTCGGTTACTAGCGGGGTACCACAAGGCTCGGTACTGGGTCCCCTATTATTCATCGTATATCTAAATGATCTGGATTCGGATATCAGTAGTAACCTAAGTAAATTCGCAGACGACACTAAAATAGGTAGAACTATAAATGGAAAAGAAGACATTCATGCTTTACAGGAAGATCTAAATAGATTATCTGAATGGTCGGACAAATGGCAAATGGAATTTAATGTTGAAAAATGTAAAGTAGTTAAAATGGGTACTATAAAAGACAATACTAGTTATAAGCTAAATAACCATGAAATCATGAGTTCTCATTGTGAAAGGGATTTGGGAGTTCTTGTGAGTAGTAGTCTTAAGCCAAGAGAGCAATGCACAGCAGTCAGAAATAAAGCAAACAGAATTTTAGGATTTATCTCAAGAAGCGTTAGCAATAGGACGGAAAAAGTTATTTTGCAGCTCTATCTTGCATTAGTTAGGCCCCATTTAGATTATGCTGTGCAATTCTGGTCACCCTATTATAGAATGGAAATTGAATCCTTGGAGAGAGTGCAGCGAAGAATGACCAAGATGATACACAATATCAGAAATCTACCGTATGAGGACAGATTAAAAAAACTTAATCTACATTCTCTGGAGAGGCGAAGAGTTAGGGGGGATATGATTGAAGTGTATAAATGGTTTAAAGGGATTAACAAGGGAGATATTAATAAAGTTTGAAAAATTCATAATCAAACCAGAACTCGTAATAATGGATTTAAGCTTGATAAATTTAGGTTCAGAAGGGAAATTGGTAAAAATTGGTTTGGTAATAGAGTAGCTGATGCATGGAACAAGCTTCCTAGTATGATAGTAAATGCCAATACCTTAGACACCTTCAAATGTAGATTAGATAGACATATGACAGAGGTAGGGTGGGTATGAATAGGTTAGTGCTTATTAGAAAAATCATAAAAAGAAAAATAGAATAAATAAGTAGAGTAGAATAGAATAGGTTAGACATGCTGAAAATGCAATTCAAAAATGGAGCTGCCTCGTGTGTGCCAGTAGGCATGTTGCAGTGTCCTCTATTCTTATGTTCTTATGTTCTTATTTGCAATGTTAAACAGAAAAAGAATGGAATTATGCTTAGATGTTTCTTTAGTTGTGTATACTAAGTTAATTTGCTTTTATTCTTTTTAGACCTTAGAAAATGGTTGCGCTCTGTCCTCTTCTATAGTTGGGGAGGAAGGCAAGTCATAAAAAGGGGCCATACAAGCGAAAAACATATGTTTTCTGTTTGAAGAAAAATAAATTGATTCAGATTATCTCTCTATCTCTCTCTCTCTCTCTCTCTCTCTCTCTCTCTCTCTTTTCTTCCATACTGAAACATGCTATTTCTGTATGTTGATAGAGTATTATAATTATTGATTTTTTTAGATTCTTTTGCAAATTTCCTAGATGATAAATGTGCCCAAGTTTCATTACATATGACAAGTTTTTGCATGCTGATATTGCATAAATACTGATAAGACATAATTTGAATTGATATGTGAGTTTTTCTGCCACATATTGCAACTGTCTTGGAAACTAGACAAACTCTTAGCACGAGGGTTTGCCCCTCTCTTTTTATCTCTTACTTTATTTAATTTTCGTGCTTTTCCTCCAATTCCCTCATATCCTTAATCCCCTCTCCTTTTCCTCTCCTATCCTATCCTAAGTCCAAGACAAACTCCCACTGACATATTGGGCAACTAGGAGGTTGATGATATATATATATATATATATATATATATATATATATATATATATATATATATATATATATATATATATATATATATATATAATGACTGCAGGAATTCGAATAGTATAGAACTCTGTTCTTACCTCAAAATGCCAGTATCATTTGTATATATACTGCTACTCCTGATTTAGTATTTTTATTTCTATTTTTATTATTTTTATTATGATCATGCTTATTATTATTGTTATTATTATGTTGGCTGCTATTGTTGCTATCGCTGCATGGCCTTTTGCTAATTATTATTTTCGTAACCAAATAATTTGTATGTTTTATCTTGAATTCATGCCTTTATGTTACTGTAGTCACTGTTAATAAGAATATTTGTTTAGTGGCTGTTCTCAGCATTTCATGACTTTTCTTTTTTATATCTATAGCATACTATTGCTATGTATCAGTTACTCAGCTACGTCCTGAGTATCTTGGAATAATAATCTCATGGTGTAGACACATACTTTCAATTACCACCCTATTTCCAGGCAGCCCTGACCTGCAATTTTAAATTTTATTTTCACAAACCAATCCCTTTTACCCATTGGAGAGATTGCAAGCGTCTGCAGATGCAGGGAGGCGAAGTATACCCTTTGAATACTTACATAAGGACGTTGTTTGTACTCAGAGGTCATATGTATTCTCTCTTGCATTTGTATTAGCGACATTAGGCCCTAATTTCTGGCCCTAGAATCTACTCCAGGCTACGTTCATATTTTTCACCTGGAGGGATATGCACCTCCATGGGGAGGTGGCGAGAGAGGTGGTCATAGGACCACCTCAAGATTTGCAGCAATGCGGGCTGAAGAGGCTCATGGCAGATATATCGGCACCCTTTCTGTTGTCCGACCGTGTCTCAAGAAAAAGAATTCACGGTACATGGTTACAACCCGGACCTACCTCAAAGCGTAAGGTGAGGGTTTAACTGGCAGGAGGTGTGGGAATAAGCCCAAGACATAACAATGATGGGTACTGGACTGGGGAAATTAAAATCCCTATAATTAAAAATGAGAAAGCGAGATGAAAAAAATCCCCATACATATAATAAATTCCATAAAAATGAGAAAGGGAATTGAATATCCCCATAATTAAGAAATTTAAATAATTAAAAACTTATACATGTCCCCAAAGGGAAATAATGTCTTTTCAGCTACGTATTCGAACTGATAAAGATGGGAAAGAAAAAATCCCCATATATATATATATATATATATATATATATATATATATATATATATATATATATAATATATATATATATATATATATATATATATATATATGAAATGTTAAAGTATAGAAGTAAAAATTTAAATTTTTTTTATTTTAACTTAAATGTAAGGTAAAAAAAAACTCAAAGACTCCCCTAGAAGTAAGTTTAATATAGTAAGTGTCATTAAAGAATAGTGGTCATTTATCAATTGTGCATGTGTTGTATTTTATTTTTTTTTCTATGTAATGTGTGTTATATGTTTCTATTGAATATTTGCAGAGATCACATCCAACTGTATTTTATATTATTTAAGTAACGTAATTATGTTTATTTAGTTTATCCCCTATATCATTTTGTCCTTGAATAGTTGTAATTGTGATGTTAAGTTTTTTCTGTTTAACTATCATCATTGTTTTAAGTCATGATTGAATATTTGAAGAGATCATATTAAACTGTGTTTTATATTATTTAAGTAACATAATTATGTTCATTTAGTTTCTCTCCTATATCATTTTGTCATTGAATAGTAGTTACATATTGTAATTGTGAATATTTTTAACTCTCTTTTCACACCATGAAAAATGTTTTGTCTTAGTAATGAATATTTGCATAGATCCTATCCAAATGTATTGTATATTATTTGAGTAATGTAATAGCTTAATTAGTTTTCTTCTTAAAGAATTTTGTCAATGATTACTGGCTATATATTGCAATTGTGAAAATTTAATTTTGATTTTTTGCCTTTAAGTTGAATGCTTATTGTGAGGAACATATTTTTCTTTTGTTAGTTTTTTTCTGAAATCAAATGTTCTGTATGTATGACAATGTCTTTCAGAAGAATTTTAGTAAGCATTAAGAGCATAGTAATATTGATATTCCTGTAATCTGCTTAGATAATTTTATGAAATTGTAATAGTGTCATAAGTCAGTTAATTAGATAGCTCTGCCACTTTTTTTTTTGAAAATAATGATAGCCACAATATTATAAGGCTTTCAAAGAAAATGTTTAATGCTTCGTCTGAGATATAATATTTCAGAGTGGTGGTGGGGACTGTCGTAAGAAAAGTTTGAGAAAGTCAAGTGTTTGTGTTGCCTTTAGACCTCTCACATAGACGCCAAGAGCTGGTAGAGGTCAGAGGGTGCAACCTAAAACCCATCCACCAGAGAGGAGAGCATACACAGAGCACATCAGTTGGAAGTTAGGCATTGCTGGGGCAGAACTACGATCTCTATAGAAGTTTGCCCCTAAGTGAGCGGGGAGCTTTGAGGTGTAGGTTAAGTTAATAGTTTTAATGAACAAATATAAAGAAGACGATGCATATCTGTTAAATGCTACCTACAATCATAATGAAGAATACAACTTGAATGTCATGCAGGTGTTATTCAGCTTCATAGTATATAGGGAAGGACAATACGTCAACACAAAGGAAAACAGACAGAAAAAACAGTTAAAGTACAGAGAACCCAGAGATATGGAGGACTAGGCCCTGAGATGAAGATAGATCTGCTTTTTGAAGGATGAAAGATCATAAGAATTAGGAGAGACAGAAGGAGGAAGAGAATTCCAGAGTCTGGAGGTAGATGGGAAGGCGCAGTTGCTGCACCAACCAATCCACAAACTACAAATCTCCAAACAGTACCTATGAGATGAGGCCGCTTGGTGAGTGTTACGCGGCCTCGGCAGTGGGGAAGGGATGCAACTCACCAACTCATCAGAGCAGCGATGGAAGTAGTAGCGATAGAAAGGAGAAAGGAAAGATAACTTATGGAAAAGAGAGAGGGAATCTAGATTAGAAGTAAGAGAAGGATCTTTAATGAGTCTGACTGCCTTAGATTCAACCCTATCAAGGAGATCATTATAAGAAGAAGCACCCCAGATGTGTGATCAGTATACTAAGCAGGGCCGGATTAGACCTTTATTAATTTTAAGTAACTGTAAAGAGGAGAAGTAATGACGGAAACGAAACAAAACTCTCAAGTTTTTGGATGAAGACTTAGGAATTTGGATTATGGGATTCCTCCAAGACAAGTTAGAAGCTATATGGATTCCTAATATGTTGATAGAATTAAGATGGTAAAGTTCGTTAGTTTCGAAGACAATAGGGTTATCAAAAGGAGAAGCAGACAAAGAGATAGCCAGAAACTGTGTCTTGGAGGCACTGAATTTAACTAAATTTTGCATGCCCCACTCAGATACTCTCTGCAAATCGGAGTTGAGAGTAGAAGAAAGAGTGATACGAAACTGATTACGAGTAGCAGATGAAGGTTGTGAAGAAAAAGCAGAGGAAAAGTGAACGGTAAAATCATCAGCAAAGGCATGAAGAAAAGAGGAAGATGGGGATTGTAGAAGATTATTGATGAAGAAAAGGAACAGAGTAGGTGGAAAAACAGAGCCCTGTGGAACACCACTGGTAACAGAGAAAGCGCTAGATGTCACACCATCAACAACTACAGATATAAAATGGTCAGTAAGAAAACTGGAAATCAGAGAACAGAAAGAAGGGGTAAAGCCATAGGCAGGGAGCTTGGCCAACAGAGCCTTGTGCCAGACTCTGTCAAAAGCCTTAGAGATATCAAGGGCGACGACAAAGGATTCCCCATAGTTCCTTAGAGAAGATGACCATACATGAGTAAGATAGGACAGATCACCAGAGGATCTTGCCTTGTGGAAGCTATGCTGGTGATTGGAGATAAGTGAGTTAGATTCAAGGCATTTCAAGAAACTTTAGCAATAGAGGAGGTTATTGCAATAGGTCGGTAGTTTGAAGGAATAGAGCGGTCATCCTTCTTAGGAACAGGTTGAAACAGAGAATGCTTCCAAGATGAATGATAGATACTGGTTGACAGAATGAGGTGAAAAAGATGGCAAAGCACAGGAGCCAGTTCATCTGCAAACTCCTTAAGAAACCTTGCAGGGATACCATAGAGACCAGATGCCTTGTTCATCTTTAGCGAGCGAAGAACCTTATGAACTTTACGTGAAGAAAGGATAAGAGAGGGCATAGGGTTAGAGAGGGGTAGAGATTGAGGAACAGGTGCGCTGGAATTGTTCATAGAAAATTTGGCAGAAAAATGTGAGCCAAAGAGAGTGGCATTGTCAGTGGGAGAGCAACTTATAGAACCATCAGAATGAATGAGAGGGGGAAAGCTAAAGTTACAGAAGTTATTGAGGAGGTAATTGGCTAACGACCAGAAGCATTTGTCAGTGGGAGAGGAGTTAAGGTCATCAACTTTCCTTCTTTTAAAGGAAGCCTTAGACCTTCAAATCTGAGCAGTACAGCAATTCCTAGCTATAATAAAAGCAGAGCGAGTTAAATCGGAAGGAGAGGCTAGGTAAGATCGGTGAACCTGATTCCTAGCCTGGATAGCCATGGAGCAGGCACGGTCAAACCAAGGTTTAGGGGGAGAAAAAGATTTTGTAGAAGAGGGGATGTACGCCTCCATTCCCGCGGTCATGATCTCGGCAAGTTTTAGAGCTACCTGATCAGGGTTATGGGACCAAAAGCAGTATTCATCCCATGGAAAGTCAAAGAGAGAGTTACGCAAATTTTCATATTGGGTTTGCTCGAAGTGCCAAAGGCAGCGCTGAGTAGGAGGGATTGGTGGAGGGGGAGCAAAAATGGAAGAGACTGAGATCATAGAGTGGTCAGATTTACCATGAGGGAAATGCACAGAATAAGGGTAGTTTGAAGGATTAGAAGTAAAAAATAGGTCATGAGTGTTTGCTGCATGTTCGTGACAATTGGGAACATGAGTAGGATGTTTGATAATTAGCTCCAGATCATGAGTAATAGAGAAAGCAAGAGCCTGACTTCCTCCCACATCAGTGTGAGAGGAATGAAGCCACCCACTGTGGTGTACATTGAAATCTCAAAATGTAGAGAACTTCGGCATGTGGGTGAGAAGATAGCAATGACTCATGACACGAGGACAGATATTCAAAGAAAGACACAAACTCGGTGGAGTTTGGAGAACAGTAGCAGAAGCAAAGGAAGATAGTGGTAGTGGAAAGATAGACTTTTAGCCAAAGAACATCAAAGGCGGGAGATTCAAGGTCCATGAGCCTCGCAGAAGGAGTGTTAATGTTGCAGTAGGCACAGACCCCACCTTGTACCCATTCTTATTACCTTACATTTTGAAGTATTAAATTTTATTAGCCACTTTTCTGACCACTCATGCAGACTATTTAGATCTTCCTGAAGTTCTATGCCATTGATCTCGTCTCTTACTTTCTTCACAATCTTTGCATCATCCGCAAACATATGCATGAATGACTTTACAGACCCAGGTAGGTCATTTACATATTAAAGGAACAAAATTGGCCCTAAAACTAAAACCTGTGGAACTCCACTACTAAGTCTTTTCCATTCAGTCACTCAGTGTCTTACTCTAACCCTCTGTTCCCTTCCTTCTAAGTAAGTTTTTATCCATTCCAAGACATTTCCACCTATTCTTGCCATTCCTTGCAGCTGCTTAATAAGTCTCCTGTGTGGGACAGTGTCAAATGCTTTCTGGAAGTCTAGGAATATGCAATCTGCCCAGTTCTCTCTTCCCTGCAAGATTCGGCTTACCTCATCATAAAATTCTAATAAATTTCTTACTGTTGATCTACCTTCTCTGAAGCCATGTTGTCTCACTGACAAAAAGTTGAGGGATTCCAAGTGAAAAGAGATATGTTTCCTTAGTTGTTTCTCCATAACTTTGCAAACTATGCTGGTCAAGGAAACAGGTCTATTGCTTAGAGTTGTATCCCTCCTTCCCATCTTGAAGATAGGTATCACATTCGCTTATTTCCAGCATCTTTGAATCTCCCCTGACTCCAGCGATTTTTTAAATATGATACTTAGTGCTGCTGATATTGAATTTGTGCATTTTTAAGTACATAAAAAGATATATCATCAGGACCTGAAGATTTAGGGACATCTAACTCCATCAGCGCTTTGCATACCTTTGTGCTTGAAGGGATAATGTTCTCTAATGCCAGCCCATGAGCTTCTATCTCTGCAATCTGAGGGAGTGGGGTATTTTCTACTGTAAATACTGACTGAAACTCCTTGTTCAATTCTTTGCAGATCTCTTCATCCGTCTCAGTCATGCTTCCATCTGCTCTCTTAAGCTTTAAAACCTGTGCTTTTGTCTTCAGTTTTCCTCTGATAAAGTTGTGGAAAAGTTTGGAATTTTCTTTAGCCTTCCTGATGATGCTCCTTTCAAAGTCTCTCTCTGCCTCTATTCTTTTACTTAGGTAATCATTTCATGCTTTTTTATAGGCGTGCCAGGCATTTAAGTTTTTTCTCCTATACCTTTTCCAGCATTTGTCTCTACACTCCTTAGCTCTTTTACACTAATTTTCCAGCCATTTCTCTCTGGCATGAATTACACCTACTTTGGTGACAGGTATGAAGCAATCTACTATCTTCCCATATTTCTCACAAAAGATGTCGTACATTTCTTGTATAGATTTGTTGTTAAATAAAGTCCTCCAGTCAATAACTGCAAAAAGCTCATTCATTTTGATGCAATCTCCTTTTGGATACTTCCTCCTCATATCGTCAGTTCGTTTGCTTTCAGGCAAAACATATTCTATGATATACTCCATCAACAACACACGGTGGTCCCTCTTTCCAACTGGTGGTTCATACTCAATTTTTTCAATATCCAACACTTTATCTGTGAATACTAGATCAAATAATGATGACTCATCCCCACCCCTGGCCCTTGTTGGTTCCAGTACATGTTGGTGTAGGAAATTTCCTTGTACACAATCTAGAAATCTTGCCCCGAATGAGTCCTCACCACTGTGCTGGTCAAGATTTATCCTATCTATCTCTCTATGATTAAAATCTCCCATAATCAAAATCCTACATTTTCTCTCCCGTGCAATGTTAACAACTGAGTTTATGACTTCAATATCACCTATATGACTTTCCTCATAAACTTCTAGCCAATGTTGGTTCCTTGGTGGGTTATATACCACAGTTATTATAATGCTCTCTGACCCAGTATTTGTGTGAGCAACAATAAATTCCTTGAACTCACTTTCTATAGCAAAGCTTATTTCTTCAACCTAAATCCTTTCACTTATGAGCAGTGCTATCCCTCCACCAATCCTCCCAGATCTTTCAACCCTTAATGTTCTGAAGTTTTTTGGAAAAACTGTGACACTCATTATGTCCTCATTCAACTTAGTCTCTGTAACTGCTACTATATCTGCCTTACCGTAGTAAATCCTATCATTTAATTCTACTGCCTTACCAGCTAAGTCATGAGCATATGTGTATATCAATCGTAAACTTAATGAAGCCCTATCCCCTGATCATCTTTCATTATCTTTTTTATCCCCCCTTTGTCTGGAAGAACTCTGAAAGGAAAATACTTCTGTTCTTCATTTCTTCCCTTATTTAACCTTCTAGACTCTTGCAACTAGTGTTTTATCCTTTCCATCTCTTTCATTATTCTGTATCATCTAATGAAAACTTTTTTTTAATTCTTGAAGGTCTTTTAGGATACTTTTCATCATCTATATTTCTCTACAGGTGTCCCCTCTCTAAAATGTTACTGTTGCTGGTCTTTGCTTTTCCTCCCTAGAATATTTACCTAGTTGGTGAATGTTTACAATATCCTCAGGACCACATACTACTACAAGCTTTCTTATCGGGTCTAAAATCGTAGCTTTATTTTCTTCAAGTCTCCCCTGCCATGTTGCTCATGGGATTTGCTTATGCCTGAGATTAACACTGTCTTCTCTTTATCAAGTGCCTGTTTAATCAGTGGATTTGCCCTTTCCATCACAACGTCTTTCATTTTTTCTATTATTGTTACTTTAGAGTCAAGTGTTTGTATGTTTTCCAGTGCCACCACCTTCACAGCCTCTTTTACTGCCACATTCCCTTTAGTGTGTGATTACCTAATTGATTACCTAATTGTGCTTATGGGAAAGAGCCCAAAGGTTGTATCTTCCCGTCTCCTGGTCGGTTCCATTTTGTACTTAGAAACTCATGATTTTGTAAATGTGAATGATTATGGTTATGTAAGGAAATCGAAAGATATTTTGAGATCCTTAATACTTTCGAAAGAATTCATCTACCACTCATCTTCAGAGGCATCTAATTTATAGAAACGAAAGAAGCGTTATATATACATAGTAAGACAGAAGAAAAAAAAAAATTAAAATCAGCAAAGGAAAATCAGCTATTTCATAACCACAATACAGGTAGAAAGTTTTATTTTTCACCATGGGCAAGACATAGAAAGAGATCAGTGTTGAGATTAAAAAGGAGGTGTAAATACAGGTAATTAAGATACGATTTTTAGGGCAAGGAGAAGTGAAGCAAATTAAAGTCATAATAATATTAACAATAATAAGAACAAAAAGAAAGACAAAGAAAAAATAATAATAATAATAATGATAATGATAATAGTAATAATAATAATAATAATAATAATAATAATAATAATAATAATAATAATAATAATAATAATAATAATAATAATAATAATAATAATAATAATAATAATAATAATAATAATAATAATAATAATAAATAATAATAATAATAATAATAAGAATAAGAATAAGAATAAGAATAAGAATAAGAAGAAGAAGAAGAAGAAGAAGAAGAAGAAGAAGAAGAAGAAGAAGAAGAAGAAGAAGAATAAGAATAATAATAATAATAATAATAATAAGAAGAAGAAGAAGAAGGAGAAGAAGGAGAAGAAGGAGAAGAAGGAGAAGAAGGAGAAGAAGAAAATAAAAAATAAAATAATAATAATAATAATAATAATAATAATAATAATAATAATAATAATAATAATAATAATAATAATAATAATAATAATAATAATAATAATAACAAAAATAATAATAACAACAATACAGTAATAAGGGCTAGTAATTATAAGCTTTATATAACCAATAATCACGTAAAACAATAATAGTAATAATGTTAATATTAAAAATGCTATCAATGATATTGTTACACTGATAATGAAACTAATATTAATAATGTAAAGATAATAAAAATGGTACAATAATAGTAATGGCAATCAATAAATAATAATAATAATAATAATAATAATAATAATAATAATAATAATAATAATAATAATAATAATAATAATAATAATAATAATAATAATAATAATATTTAGAGATAAATAATAATAACAATAATAGTAGAAATGTAATATTAATTGAGGATAAACAAAAATATTTTGCTATTTCCAAAATTATTTTTTTCAAATATGAATATATTATAACTGATAATATAGGGTCAATTACAAATAAACCATGAGTTAAGTTAATATTTCTGTGCTCGGTTAAGTTAATTATTGAAAATTCCAAGTTGATTTATATTTCTCTTTATGAGTGTGACACCGGGACAGGCAAAAACTGCCCTCATCAATAAAGGCCTGGGAACGAGAAAATACCAAGACAAAAGAAAAGAAAAAGGTTAAGGACAAGGCAAAGATGAGGTAATGTTACTCAAAGGAAAACGACAGACGGAAAAAACAGTCAAAGAACAGCGGACCTAGAGATACGGAGGATTAGGTCCCGAGATGACGATAGATCAGCTTTTTGAAGGATGATATTTCATAAGAGTTAAGAAAGACAGAAGGAGGAAGAGAGTTCCATAGTCTGGAGGTAGATGGGGAAAAGCAGTCCCTGCACCGACCAATTAACAAGCTTCAAATCTCCACACAGTACCTGTGAGATAAGGCCGCTTGGCGAGTGTTATGTAGCCTCGGTAGTGGGGGAGGGATGCAACTCGCCAACTCATCAGAGCAGCGATGGAAGTAGTAGCGATAGAAAAGAGAAAGTGAAGATATCTCAAGGCGAAGAGATAGAGAATCCAGATGAAAAGTAAGAGAAGGATCATTAATGAGTTTGACTGCCTTAGGTTCAACCCTATCAAGGAGATAAGTATAAGAAGAATCACCCCAGATGTGTGATCAGTATTCTAAGCAGAGACGAATAAGACGTTTATAGTTTTAAGTAACTGTAAAGAGGAAAAGTAATGACGAAAACAAAACAGAACCCCCAATTTTTTGGAATAAGATTTAAAAATTTGTATTATGTGATTCCTTCAAGACATGTTAGAGGCTATATGGGTTCCTAATATGTTGATAGAATTAAGAGGGTAAACTTTGTTAGTTTCGAAGACAATAGAGTTACTAATATAGAAGCATTGTTCCAGTCTGTTTGCTGTTTGCAATCAGCATAATTTTTGAACAAGGTACTGGACGGCTGACAATTTCCAATGTTATATTTATGTTGGTTGACACGAAAATCTAAAGATTTGCTAGTCTGGCCAACTTATTACATATCACCATCTTTACATGGAATTTTATCTATAATATTAGAAGTGGAAACAGGACTATTTTTAATCAACATATTGCGAAAAGTATTTTCATATTTGAAAACTTAACGGACATTAGTTGTTTTCAAAATATTGACTAAGCTCTGACATCCCTGGAAGTAGGAAATAACTGAGATATTGTTAAAATTCGAAAGAACATCACTATCGGGGAAAGATGATCTATGATATATGCATTTTGCAGCATTGTATAGTTATTTAACAACCAACTGGGATTACAAAGATATATTCCGATATCAAAGATTTTCTCAATCTCAGTATTAAGAAATTCAGGGCTTACAATGCATAAAGCTCGGAGAAGCATTAAAGAAAAGATAGATTTCTGTATTTTTTTATCATAACAGGAAAAATAATGCTCCTAAGATAGAGTATAGCTGTGCTTTCTAAAAATATCAAACGTCAGTGAAAAAGGTTGTCTATGCAACAGAATACCTAAGAATAGCTAGCTATTTTTATTTTATTTTTCCAATGTGAACTTACTAGAGAGAATAAAATTATTCAACTCATGAACATTAATATCTGTATGGGTAAAACACAGTACATCAGCGACATAACGAAACCAGTGAAAATTAACATTTCTAGGGATAATAATATGAAGGAATTTTTTGAAAGTCAATACCTTCAAACTATTATCCTACAAATGTTACCTTTCACAGGTTTCGTTATGTCGATGATGTCTAGCTTTTTCCGAACTGATATTAAACTTCAAGAGTTTTTGACTAAGTTGAATCCCTCTACAAAATTCACATTGGAAAAAATATATCTTGATGCTGAGATTGAGAAAATCTTTGATATCGGAAAAAATCTTTGTTATCCCAGTTGGTTCTTAAATAACTGTGTCAGTGCTGCAAATCGCATATTTCATAGACCATCCCTTCCCGATAGTAATGTTGTTTCGAATTTTATAATTATAAGTCTGGTTATTCTCTACTTCCAGGGATGTCAACGCATAGTCATGATTTTAAGAAAATTTAATGTCCGTGTATAGTTCTCAAATATGAAAATACTTTTCGCAATACGTTCATTAATATGGTCCTACTTCCACTTCTTTTATATATAATATTCCATGTAAACTTTGTGATAAGTTCTATGTCGGCCAGACTAGATAATCTTTGCAATTCGTATAAACCAACATAAATATAACGTTCGAAATTTTCAGCAGTTTAGTGCCTTGTTCAGGCATTATGCTGATTGCAGTCACCATATTTAATGGAACAATGCTTCTATTTTAGTAAGAAGTAAGGGTATGATTACTATCAACATCTTGACATCTGCACTTATTAACTTACATGAACACCGATATATCAGCTTAAGACATGGTTTATATATAATTTATCCAATATTATCAAGTATGCTTCATTTAAGTTTGAAAAAAAGTACTTTTGGAAATAGCATAATATTCTTTATTATCTACTATTAATTTTGTTTACTACTCCTTTTGTTATTATTAAGTATTTCTACCTATTATTATTATTATTATTATTATTATTATTATTATTATTATTGTACCATAATTGGTATCAGTACATTATTACTACTATTATTTTATTATCATTGTAACAATATAAGAGATAGCATTTTTAATATTATCATTATTACTATTGTCGTTTTTCGTGATTAATGTTTATATTATTCTTATCATTACTGTTGTCCTTATTACTACATTGTTGTTATTGTTATTGTTTTTATTATCATTACAGTGGTGACCCCAACCCACGAATTTCAGCCATTCCCAAAACCTTTTCATCGGATGGTTTGTTCGTGAGTTGGATTTATGTTTCCCATTGAAAAACATGTAATTTCAATTTATCCATTCCTAGTCACAACAAATATTAATTTTAAAATTTTTTGAGTCCGTAAAAACAAGA
>JAXCGZ010009609.1:42500-117743 GCA_037179515.1 Halocaridina rubra
TATTACAAATTCCCCAACCTCACTCGTGGCTTCATTTTTTAGCATTTAATTCAATTCCCAATCTCATTCGGGCTATGAAATTATCAAATAAGCACATTACATATGTGAAAACATGAATCATTCCTAAGTATAGCAGATATAAGCTATAAGGTTGGATTCCTTTTAACCTTCTGTGATGTAGTGGTAGCGCCTTGACTTAGTAATCATAAGTCCTAGGTTAGAGTCCCGGTCGGGGTAAAAAATGATTCATGTTTTCACATATGTAATGTGCTTATTTGATAATTTCATAGCCCGAATGAGATTGGGAATTGAATTAAATGCTAAAATATGAAGCCACGAGTGAGGTTGGGGAATCTGTAATATGAACATAGTGGCATTCAGTTAGAATGCGATCATTCCTAAGTATAGCAGATATAAGCTATAAGGTTGGATTCCTTTTAACCTTCTGTGGTGTAGTGGTAGCGCCTTGACTTAGTAATCATAAGTCCTAGGTTCGAGTCCCGGTCGGGGTAAAAAATGATTCATGTTTTCACATATGTAATGTGCTTATTTGATAATTTCATAGCCCGAATGAGATTGGGAATTGAATTAAATGCTAAATAATGAAGCCACGAGTGAGGTTGGGGAATCTGTAATATGAACATAGTGGCATTCAGTTAGAATGCGATCATTCCTAAGTATAGCAGATATAAGCTATAAGGTTGGATTCCTTTTAACCTTCTGTGGTGTAGTGGTAGCGCCTTGACTTAGTAATCATAAGTCCTAGGTTCGAGTCCCGGTCGGGGTAAAAAAATGATTCATATATATATATATATATATATATATATATATATATATATATATATATATATATATATATATATATATATATATATATATATGGAAGGAAAACGCCATTAAATAGAACAACTAAAATATATATATATATATATATATATATATATATATATATATATATATATATATATATATATATATATATATATATATATATATATATATATATATATATATATATATATATATATATATATATATATATATATATATATATATATATATAAAGTACTTATTCATTTCGTGACCTAAACTGGTCACATTCTCAAAGTACAAACCTTTGAGAAGGTGGCCAGTTTAGGTCACGAAATAAATAAGTACTTTATATATATATATATATATATATATATATATATATATATATATATATATATATATATATATATATATATATATATATATATATATATATATATATATATATATATATATATATATATATATATATATATATATATATATATATATATATATATTAGTTGTTTTATTTAATGGGCTTTTCCTTCCATCTTAGACTGTATGTTAACATTTCAGTGTTATTAATATATATATATATATATATATATATATATATATATATATATATATATATATATATATATATATATATATATATATATATATATATATATATATATATATATATATATATATATTCTTCTTCTTTGTCTACATCTTTTCCCACTATTATGTGGGGTCGAGGTTTCAGGCCAGTGTTCTCCATATGTTCCTGTCCCATACCTCATCACCCAGCAAACCTAAAGACCTCAGGTCGTCACTGATGCAATCCATCCACCTACGCTTTGGTCTCCCCCTCCATCTCCTACCCTGTATATCCATTTTCATCACCCTCCTCCCAACATACTGTTCATCCCTTCTAACGACATGACCATACCATCTTAGTCTACTTTCTTGTATCTTATCTGATATTTCTCTAACTTTTGATGTACCTCTAATTACCTCGTTTCTGATCTTATCGCTTCTTGTCACCCCACACATCCATCTTAAACATGAATTGAGTTTTGTCTGTATGTGTGTGCATGTAACTACCTAATTGTCATTACCTAATTGTGCTTACGGGAAATAGCCCTATGATCGTGACTCCCCGTCTCCTGGTCGGTTCCATTTTTGTACCCAGTGATATTTGTCATATTTGTCCTTAATACTATGAACTGAGTTAGCATTAACTACATCCTCACTTAGCAAATTCCAATTATCAACTACTCTTACACTAAAAAAGTTCTTCCTTACTTCCTCCAATAAGTCTTCTTACGAAGCTTTAATCTATGACCTCTAGTTCTAGAGACAGCTATATCAGAATATCGATAACTAAACTATCCACTCTGTCAAAACCATGAAGGCATTTAAAAACCGTCACCATGACCCCCTCATTCTTCTAGCTTTGAATGCCGGTAAATCTAATTCCCTTAGCCTCTTTTCATAACTAAGATTGCATATTTCTAGCACCAGTCTTGTGGCATGCCTCTGAACTTTTTCCAGTTTCTTTATATGTTTTTTCAAGTGTGGATTCCAAAAGGGGGCTGCATTTTCAAGCTTTGGCCTCATATAAGTTACATAAATATTTCTGACCATTTCCTTGTCCATGCGTCTGAAGGCTACCCTTACATTTCCTAAGAAGGCATACGCTGCCTTTACTATACCATTTCTATACATTTCCGAAGACAGAACTGCCAATATATTTACTCCTAGATCGCTCACATTCTCTGTTTCTTGAAGTTCTTTCCCCTTCTATTAAGTATCCAAGTTTAAGCCTTCTCGCACTTGTACCCATTCTTATTACCCTACGTTTTGAAGTACTGAATGTCATTAGCCACTTTTCTAACCACTCATGCAGACTATTTAGGTCTTCCTTAAGCTCTCTACCACTGTGCTCATCTTTTGCTTTCTTCACAATCTTTGCATCATCTGCTGCCATATTCAAGAATAAACTTACAGACTTTGGAAGGTTATTTACATATTAAAGGAACAAAGTGGACCTAATATTTGACATATTTGTCCTTAAAACAATGAACTGAGTTAGCATTAACTACCTCTTTGCTTAGCGAATTCCAATCATCAACTACTCTTACACTAAAAAAGTACTTCTTTACATCCTGCAAACCAGTTTTCTAATGAAGCCTCAAACTATGACCTCTGGCTTTGGAGACAGCAAAGCAAAATATCGCTCTGTCAAAACAACGTAGGAATTTAAAAACCGTCACCATATCCCCCGTAATTCTTCTTACTCAGAGTGCTTGCAAGTCTAATTTCCTCAGGCTCTCATCATAACTAAGTTTGCATATTTCTGACAACAGTTTTGTGGCAAGTCTATGAACCTTTTTCAGCTTATTTTTGTGTTTTTTTCAAATGTGGATTCCAAAAGCGACCTCCATATTTAAGTTTTGGCCTCACATAGGTTACATAAATATTTCTGAACATTTCCTTGTCCGTGTGTCTGAAGGTTACCTTTACATTTGGTAAGAAAGCATATGCTGCCCTTACTATGCCATTTATATGCATTCCCAGAGACAAATCTGGCAATATATTTACTCCTGGAACTCTCTAATTCTCTATCTCTTGAAGTTCTACCCCTGCTATTCGGTAGCTAAGCTTGGTCCTTCTTGCACTTGAACCCATTCTCATTACCTTACATTTAGAAGCATTGAATTTTATTAGCCACTTTTCTGACCACTCATGCAGACTATTTAGGTCTTCCTGAAGTTCTCTACCATTGTTCTTGTCTCTTACTCTCTTCACAATCTTTGCATCATCTGCAAACATATTCATGATGAATAAACAGAATCTGGTAGGTCATTTACATATACAAGGAGCAAAAATGGTTCTAAAACTGAACGCTGTGGAACTCCACAAATAACTCTTTTCCATTCAGACAGTGAATGTCTTACTCTAACCCTCTTTTCCATCCTTCTAAGTAAGTTTTTATCCATTCCAAGACATTACCACCTATTCTCACCATTGCTCGCAGCTTGATAAGTCTCCCGTGTGGGACAAAATCAAATGCCTTCTGGAAGTCTAAGAATATGCAATCTGCCCATTCCTCTCTCTCCTGTAGGACTCGGCTTACCTCATCATAAAATTCTAATAAGTTTGTTACTGTTGATCTACATTCTCTGAAGCCATGTTGTCTCACTACCAAATAGTTGAAGGAATCTAAGTGAAGACAGATGTTTTTTTTTTTTTTGTAGTTTCTCCATGAGTTTGCAACTACGCTGGTCAAGGAAACAGGTCTATAGTTTAGAGCTCTATCCCTCCTTCCCTTTTTGAAGAGAGGTTCCCATTCGCTTGTTTCCAGCATCTCGGAATCTCCATTGATTCCAGCAAGTTTTCAGATATGATATCTAGTGCTGCCGATATTGATTTAGCACATTTCCTAAGTACATAAGTGGATATATCATCAGGACCTGTAGTTTTATGGACAACTAATTCCATCAGCGCTTTTCATACCTCTGAGGCTGAAAAGATGATGCTCTCTAATACTGGTGCATGAGCTCCTATCTCTGCAATCTGAGGAGGCGGGGTATTTTCTGCTGTAAATACTGACTGAAACTCCTTGTTCAATTCTTCACAGATCTCTGCATGCGTCTCAGTGATGCTTCCATCCGCTCTCTTTAAAACCTATTCTTTGATCTTCAGTGTTCCTCTAATAAAGCTGTGAAAAAATTTGAAATTTTCTGTAGCCTTCCTGGTGATTTCCATTTTATTCTTCCTCTCTGCCTCTATTCTTTTACTTAGGTAAACATTTCTTCTTCTTTTGTAAGTCTGCCAGGCTGTTGTTGTTGTTTTAGATTCTCCACCCATGGATGGGTGGAAAGGGCCATGGAGAACCCTTAGGCCGGTCGCCAGCCGACACAGGCCCCAACCCCCCACTGATGTGCCCCTCCCCAGTAAACAGTTTAAACTCTTTTGCCTGGACGAGTCGCGCGATCCGTCGACCTCGCGTATGCGAGGCCAGCGCATTACCACTGTACTAGCCAGGAGGCATAACTGTCAGGCATTTATGCTTTTTCTCCTCCTATACCTTTTCCAGCATTTGTCTCTCCACTGCTTAGCTCTCTTACACTCATTATTGAACAATTTCTCTATGGCGTGAATAACTCCTATTTTGATAGAAGGTATGCAATAGTCTACTATCTTCCCATATTCCTCACACAAGATTTCCTAAATTCCTTGTACAAATTTGTTGCTAAACAAGGTCCTCCAATCAATAACTGCAAAAGCTCTTTAATTTTTAAGTAATCTCCACTCGGATAGTTCCTCCTCATGTCCTAAAAGCGTTTACTTTCAGGCAGACCATATTCAATGATATACTCCATCAACAACAAGCAGTGGTCACTCTTTCCAATTGATGGTTCATTCTCATTTTTGTCAATATCCATTACCACCCCTGGCCCTAATTGGTTCCAGTACATGTTTGTGTAGAAAATTCCATTGTACGCAATTTAGGATTCTTGCCCCAAATAATTCCTCTATAGTTCAGTCTGACAAGATATCAAGATTACCACAATATCATTTAAGGTAACAAAATAGGCCAAAGTCATAATTATGAAGCAATTTTTATGTATCGAAAATGAACAGACCAAAAATATCACACTACACGAAAAAGGCGGCAATACAGAGTCAGTGTTGCCATAAAAACAGAAAACCAAAACAATGTACAGTTCGTTATGACAAAAAGAAGCAAAATTAAGGGATCACTTTACAACAACAACAAAATTATTAATAAATAAAGTGAAAATATATTTATATATATCAATTAATAAATAAATTAATATATAAATAAAGAAGACATATATCATACCACTACAACACTCCAAATAAAGAAAGAAAATACACTATGCCACTACAACACTCCCCTGCCAGTACAGGAGTACATTAGTGTTTAACACTGATAATAGAAAATATAGATATATAATATATATATATGTGGAGACATAGATACAAAAATACAAATTAATAATATACATAATCAGGGTTACGATTAAATCTAGCTCGACGAGATTTTGTAACAACAGATTGAGGTATTTTCTCTTCAATAACATCTTCATTATCAATATTTTCAGGAATAGATGCACTACTAGGAATTAATGTATCAGAATCTGTGTCATTTGTGGAATTAGAATTAGAAAAATCATTATTTACACTTGGTTCAATCACATCAGAATTAACAGCTTCTGGCACAGAATCATTATTTACAGTAGGTTCTGTCTCATTAGAACTGATAGTTTTTGGTATTGAGGCAGGTTTCAATCTATCTACAGATACAGTAGTTAAATTTCCAGAAAGCTGACGTAAAATAAAATATTTATCACCACGTTCCACAACTTCAAGTGGACCAAAGTAGGGAGCCTCTAATGGGCGACGTACACGATCCACTCTAACCCAAACATGTGTACATAATTCAAGATCTTTTGGAACATAAGGTTTAACAGAGGATGAATGAAGGTATCCATAAGAGGATTCAGAAAAATCTAATTCACGCATTCGAGATACAAATTCAGAGACAATTTCTTTGTGTTGTGCAAAAGAAGGAATTTCAGTTGTTACCATGATTTTAGGACTAAGTAGCATACTTCCTGTTACCAAAGTAAATGGAGAAACTCCAGACTCTGTGGGGAGACATCTTAAACCTAAAAGTACTGTTGGTAAAGAAGCAAGCCAATCATCTTTACGTGCCATCAGAGATACTTTCAATACTCTATGTGATCTTTCAACCATGCCATTGGATTGAGGGTGATATGAAGTGGTACGCAGTCTATGAAATCCAATCATAGAGGAAAGTTGCTGAAATAATGCAGATTCAAATTGAGCACCTCTATCAGTAAAAACATATAATGGCACTCCAAAACGAGATACCCAACCTTTAATAAAAGCAAAAGCAACAGTGGTAGCAGAAATATCTGTGATGGGGATGGCTTCCAACCATCTAGTAGATCTGTCAATACAGGTAAGAACGTATTGTTCTGGTGCTGTAAAAGACTGGCCAGGGACTTTACTAGGAGGGAGAGGACCAACAATATCTAAATGTACAATTTCAAATCTCCCAAAAGGTGCTGTAAAATTTGTAATAGGAGCACGGATATGGCGGTGCACTTTAACCTGCTGACAAGAAGTACACTCTTTAGTCCAACTTCGAATATCTCGATCCATATTAGGCCAAAAGTACCTAGCTTTGATAAGGCGCAATGTACCTTTGACTCCTGGATGTGAAATGTTATGCATAAGTTGAAATACTGATTTACGACAAGCTAAGGGAAGAAATGGTCTTGGATGGGGTGTTGACACGTCACAATATAAGTCATGATTCTGAATTTTGAAAATTTTCAATCTCTCTTTGTAATTAAGTATTTCTGTGTCAGTGGATTGGCTCTCAGCTATACTGGTTAAATCATGTAAGTCCACTGAGACAGAAGATACAGGTAATGGTCTGGAAAGACAATCTGCTACAACATTGTCTGCACCCTTGATATGTACAACATCTGATATATACTCGCTAATTAAAGACCAATATCGTTGCTGTCTATCTGACTTGGCTGTATGAGGATTCTTAAATGCAAAAACAAGGGGTTTATGATCAGTAAATAAAACGGTTTCACTTCCTTCAATTACATGTTTAAATTTTAGTACAGCCCGATATGCAGCAAGCAGTTCTCGGTCAAAAGTAGAATAACACCTCTGAGTTTCTGATAATTTCTTTGAAAAGAATTCAATAGGGACAAATTTACCATCCTGAATTTGGTGTAATGCAGCTCCAGCTGCCACTTGGGAACAATCAGTCACCAGATGCAGTGGAGAACTACACATACTAGTGAAATATGCAATGGTGCAAGCATTGTTAAGTGACTCTTTAGCACTTACAAAGGCAGATTCTGCTTCCAAACACCATACTAGTTCTTTAGATTTAGGTTGTAATCTAATTAATTCGGTCAATTTGTCTATAGTAATTGAGCATTCCTATAAACCTACGTAAGGCAGCAGAATATGCTGGCTTAGGAAAATCAACAATATCTGTGTGTTTATGAGAACCAGGTTTTAAACCATTAGCAGTGATCAGATATCCTAGATATTCTATTTCATTTTTAAAGAATTCACATTTATCAATAGAAATTTTAAGATTATTAGAGCTTAGGCTTTCAAATACTATAGACAAATGTCTCTTGTGCTCTTCTGTATTCTCTGAAAAAATCAGAATATCATCCAGGTAAATAAATACAAAATCAAGGTTTCTAAATAAATTGTCCATCAAACGCTGAAAAGTGGCAGGGGCATTCCGAAGACCATAAGGCATATATAAATATTCAAATAGCCCAAAGGGTGTGGTTACTGCTGTCTTTTCAACATCTGAAGGATTCATAGGGATCTGGTGATAGGCATTTAACAAATCAATTTTACTGAATATCTTTTTCTTGTAAAGCTTTAATGAAACACTACTAATATGTGGTAAAGGATATTTATCTGGCTTGGTCAAAGTATTAAGTTGCCTAAAATCACCACATACTCTCCACTCTCCTGGCTTAGGTTTAGGAACTAAATGAATGGGTGAAGCCCAAGGTGATTTAGAGGGTTGTACAATACCCATATCCAACAACTGTTTAAATGCTTCCTTGGCGGCAGAATATTTGTCTGGAGCCAACGGACGACATCTAGCAAATGTCGGAGGAGAACTCCCTGTATCTATATAATGAAAAACATTAGAATTCTTGAAAGAATTATTAGCTGTAAGAAGCTTAACACAGGACAAGAGTGAGGGAATATCTTGGAACAACTGTTGTACAGAATCAGGTAAATAGTTCAAATTATTAATCACATAAGAAACATTATGATTTGCAATATCACCTTTTACAGAACATTGTGTTATATTGTCATGTAAAGTTTTATTCTTACAATCAATAAACAATCCAAAATTGCAAAGAAAATCATTACCTAATAAAGGTGTACATACATCTGCAACAACAAATGTCCAGTTAAATCGACGGTGCAACTGCTGAATATCAAGGTCAAGAATAATTTCACCATAAACTTTTATTGACTCACCAGTGGCCGTAGAAATATTAACTGCTGTTGGCCTTAATAAAATTTCTGAAACATACTTATAAGTAATAATGGAGACTGCTGCTCCTGTATCCACAGTGAAGACCATGTCACTACAACCAATTTTGGCTACAACCTGTAGAAGTGGCAGAACAGAAGTGGCCGTAGCTACAATTTTCTCTTCTGTCTGCTTTATTAGTTTTCCGAACTAGGAAAATTCCGTGCGGGCGACGAGGACCTAGACGATGATGCTGGGGACGGCGCTCTAGAAGAATCCTTCATCTGGATATTTTGAGATTTATTCGGCCATTGACACCACAGCTTGCACCATTTAGCCTGAGTTCCATAATATAAATGGGCACGACAAACTTTTGGACGTTGATTTTGATGGAACGGTAGCACTCCTAGGCCTACAGGTGGATTCTTGGAAATTGATACATACTGGGATGTACTAGCTTGACGAGAAACTGATGACTGATCAACAACATTGATGGGTTTAGCCCTATTATTATTTTGAGAAAATACCACTAGTTCATCTGCAAGCTTGCCTAAAGCTGGTAAATCCATATTTTGCTGAGAGGCTAAAACTGCCGAAATACTACTGGGAACTGCTTGCAAGAATTTATGTTTCACTAGGTCATCTATTACTCCTAATTTAGAAGCAGTTCTACGAATTTCTTCTAAATAAACTGAAGGCTTGCCATGCATTACTGTATTACTTATCAAATCATTGAAAAGTTCAGGCTTGGTCTGTTCAAAAAGATTTGTGAGGTATGCTTTAATTATATCATAGTCTCTCCTATTTAAAGTGCCTTGGGGAACACGTTCTACAACAGTAGGGGGCAAGGTAGATAACACATGGAAAAATTTTGTTTCACTGGATTTCACATTAGCTAAGCCAAATTGAGCTTCAAGGATAGAAAACCACCCTGAAACGCAGGTGTCCATGAATGCAGGGGTTTTCACTGCTATGTGCCTGACAGCACTAGACTTATCATCATTAGAATCGGGCATTGTTTATGACAGCTTATCTTAGAGTACAAATACTGAAAGAAACCTAGGCCTTGACTACCGGTATGATGCTGAAGAAATTTTGTCACTTAGGCCTATCTTGTCAATTACAAATATCTTGTCACTCCTATATCTTGTCACTATCTGGTCACTCCGGGGTCACCACTTTATAGTTCAGTCTGACAAGATATCAAGATTACCACAATATCATTTAAGGTAACAAAATAGGCCAAAGTCATAATTATGAAGCAATTTTTATGAATCGAAAATGAACAGACCAAAAATATCACACTACACGAAAAAGGCGGCAATACAGAGTCAGTGTTGCCATAAAAACAGAAAACCAAAACAAAGTACAGTTCGTTATGACAAAAAGAAGCAAAATTAAGGGATCACTTTACAACAACAACAAAATTATTAATAAATAAAGTGAAAATATAAATATATCAATTAATAAATAAATTAATATATAAATAAAGAAGACATATATCATACCACTACAACACTCCAAATAAAGAAAGAAAATACACTATGCCACTACACCTCCCCTCTCTGTGGGTCAAGATTCTCTATAATAAAAAATCTCCCATAATCAAAATCCTACATTTTCTCTCTCATGCAATGTTAAAAACTGAGTGTGTGTGTGTGATTACCTAATTGTGATTACCTAATTGTGCTTACGGGAAAGAGCCCAAAGCTCGTATCTTCCCGTCTCCTGATCGGTTCCATTTTATACTTAGTGATACTTATCATACCTGTCCTTAAAACTATGGATTGAGATAGCATTAACTACCTCCTCGCTTAGCCAATTCCAATTATCAACTACTCTTACACTTAAAAAGTATTTCCTTACATCCTGCAAAGAAGTTTTCTTACGAAGCTTCAAACTATGACCTCTAGTTCTAGAGCCAGCCATATCAAAATATCGATCCCTATCCACTCTATCATAACCATGAAGGAATTTAAAGACTGTCACCATATCCCCCCTCACTCTTCTAGCTTCGAGTGATGGTAAGTCTAATTCCCTCAGCCTCTCATCATAACTGAGATTGCGTATTTCTGGCACCAGTTTCGTGGCATGTCTTTGAACTTTTTCAAGCTTAGCTATGTGCTTTTTCAAGTGCGGATTCCAAAAGGGGGCTGCCTATTCGAGTTTTGGCCTCACATAGGTTACATAAATATTTCTGAACATTTCCTTGTCCATGTGCCTGAAGGCTACCCTTACATTTGATAAGAATGCATATGCTGCCCTTACTATGCCATTTATATGTATTTCTGGAGACAAATCTGCCAGTATGTTTACTCCTAGATCTCTCTCATTTTCTGTCTCTTGAACTTGTACTCCAGCCACCGAGTAGTCAAGCTTGGGCCTTCTTGCACTTGTACCCATTCTCATTACCTTACATTTTGAAGTATTGAATTTCATTAGCCACTTTTCTGACCACTCATGCAGATTATTTAGATCCTCCTGAAGTTCTCTACCATTGTTCTCGTTTTTTACTTTCTTCACAATCTTTGCATCATCTGCAAACATATTCATGAATGAATTTACAGACTCTGGTAGGTCATTTACATATACAAGGAACAAAAGTGGCCCTAAAACTGAACCCTGTGGAACTCCACTACTAACTCTTCTCCATTCAGACACTGAGTGTCTTACTCTAACCCTCTGTTCCCTTCCTTCTAAGTAAGTTCTTATCCATTCCAAAACATTTCCACCTATTCTAGCCATTGATTGCAGCTTCCTAATAAGTCTCCCATGTGGAACAGTGTCAAACGCTTTCTGGAAGTCTAGGAATATGCAATCTGCCCAGCCCTCTCTTTCCTGTAAGATTTGGCTTACCTCATCATAAAATTCTAATAAGTTTGTTACTGTTGATCTACCTTCTCTGAAGCCATGTTGCCTCACTGACAAAAAGTTGAAGGATTCCAAGTGAAGAGAGATATGTTTTCTTAGTAGTTTCTCCATAACTTTGCAAACTATGCTGGTCAAGGAAACTGGTCTATAGTTCAGAGCCATATCCCTCCTTCCCTTTTTGAAGATAGGTATCACATTTGCTTGTTTCCAGCATCTTGAAATCTCCCCCGACTCCAGTGACTCCTTAAATATGATACTTAGTGCCACTGATATTGTGTTTGCGCATTTTTTAAGCACATGAGGGGATATGTCATCGGGACCTGTAGCTTTATGGACATCTAAATCCATCAGCGCTTTGCATACATCTGTGGCTGTAAGGTTGATGTTCTCTAATACCGGCCCTTGAGCTTCTATCACTGCAATCTGAGGGGGTGGGGTATTTTCTACTGTAAATACTGACTGAAACTCCTTGTTCAATTCTTTGCAGATCTCTTCATCCGTCTCAGTGATGCTTCCATCCTCTCTCTTTAGCCTTAAAACCTGTTCTTTTACCTTCAGTTTTCCTCTGATAAAGCTGTGGAAAAGCTTGGGATTTTCCTTAGCCTTCCTGGTGATGTCCCTCTCATAGTCTCTCTCTGCCTCTCTCCTTTTACGTAGGTAGTCATTTCTTGCTCTTTTGTAGGTTTGCCAGGCATTTATGTTTTTTCTCCTCCTATACCTTTTCCAGCATTTGTCTCTCCACTCCTTAGCTCTTTTACACCCATTATCGAACCATTTCTCTCTGGCATGAATTACACCTACTTTGGTGACAGGTATGCAGCAATCTACTATCTTCCCATATTTCTCACAAAAGATGTCATACATTTCTTGTACAGATTTGTTGTAAAATAAGGTTCTCCAGTCAATAACTGCAAAAAGCTCATTCATTTTGATGTAATCTCCTTTCCGATAGTTCCTCCTCATGTCCTCAGTGCCTCTACTCTCAGGAAGAATATCTTCAATGATATACTCCATCAACAACACACAGTGGTCACTCTTTCCAATTGGTGGTTCATACTCAATTTTTTCAATATCCAACACATTATCTGTGAACACTAGATCAAGTAGTGATGGCTCATCCCCACCCCTGGCCCTTGTTGGTTCCATTACATGTTGGTGTAGGAAATTCCCTTGTACGCAATCTAGGAATCTTGCCCCGAATGAGTCCTCACCACTGTGTGGGTCAAGATTTATCCAATCTATCTCTTTATGATTAAAGTCTCCCATAATCAAAATCCTACATTTTTTTCCCCGTGCCATGTTAACAACTGAGTTTATGACTTCAATAGTACCTGTATGACTTTCCTCATAAACTTCAAGCCTATTTTGGTTCCTTGGTGGGTTGTATACAACAGTTATTATAATGCTCTCTGACCCAGTATTTATGGGAGCAACAAGAAATTCCTTGAACTCACTTTCTATAGCCAAGTTTATTTCTTCAACTTGAATCCTTTCACTTATGAGCAGTGCTATCCCTCCACCAGTCCTCTCAGATCTTTCAACCCTTAGTATTCTGAAACCCTTAGGAAAAACTGTGACACTGTTTATGTCCTCACTCAACTTAGTCTCTGTAATTGCTACTATATCTGCCTTACTGTTGTGAATCCTATCTTTTAATTCTACTGCCTTACCAGCTAATCCATCAGCATTTGTGTATAACAATCTTAATGAGGCCCCATCCCCTGATCTTCTGTCATTATCTTCTTTATCTCCCCTTTGTCTGGAAGAACTCTGTAATGAAAATTTTTCTTCTCTTCTTCATTTCTTTCATCATTTAACCTTCTTGCCTCTTGCAACAAGTTTTTGATCTTTCCCATCTCTTCCTGTGTTCTGTATTGTCTAATGAACACTTCTTTGAATTCTTGAAGGTCTTTTAGACTTTTTTTTCTCAACAATATTTCCCTACATGTTTCCCCTCTCTCAAAGGTTACTTTTGTTGGTCTCGGCTTTCCTTCCCTCGAATATTTACCTAGTTGGTGTATGTTTACAATATCCTCGGGACCACATACTACTCCAAGCTTTCTTATCAGGTCTACAACCCTAGCTTTATTTTCTTCAAGTCTCCCCTGCCATGTTGGTTCCTGGGACTCGCTTATGCCTGAGATTACCACTGTCTTCTCCTTATCAAGTGCCAGTCTGATGAGTGGGTTTTCCCTTTCCATCACAACGTCTTTCATATTTTCGATCTTCTTGTTTAGAAAGTCTAGATTCTAGTTGACTCTTTTCCCCTTCCAGCTTTTTTATTCTTTTTTCTAGTTCCTTTCTCTCCTGCCCTTGTGCTTTATTTGCTTCCTCCAAAGATCTTATTTGCTCTCTGAGTGTTTCATTCTCTTTCATTTCTCCATCCATATTCTGAATTTTATCATCAAGGCTTATGTGTGTGTGTGTGTGTGTGTGTGTGTGTGTATGTGTGTGTGTGTGTGTGTGTGTGTGTGTGTGTGTATGTGTGTGTGTGTGTGTGATTACCTAATTGTATATACGGGAAAGAGCCCAAAGCTCGTAGCTTCCCGTCTCCTGATTCGTTCCATTTTCTACTTCGTGATACTTATCATACCTGTCCTTAAAACTATTGATTGAGATAGCATTAACTACCTCCTCGCTTAGCCAATTCCAATTATCGACTATTCTTACACAGAAAAAGTATTTCCTTACATCCTGCAAAGAAGCTTCTTACGAAGCTTCAAACAATGACCTCTAGTTCTAGAGCCTGCCATATCAAAATATCGATCCCTATCCACTCTATCATAACCATGAAGGAATTTAATGACTGTCACGATATCCCCCCTCAATCTTCTAGCTTCGAGTGATGGTAAGTCTAAGTCCCTCAGCCTCTCATCATATCTGAGATTACGTATTTTTGGCACCAGTTTCGTGGCATGTCTTTGAACTTTTTCAAGCTTAACTATATACTTTTTCAAGTGCGGATTCCAAAAGGGGGCTGCATATTCGAGTTTTGGCCTCACATAGGTTACATAAATATTTCTGAACATTTCCTTGTCCATGTGCCTGAAGGTTACCCTTACATTTGATAAGAATGCATATGCTGCCCTTACTATGCCATTTATATGTATTTCTAGAGACAAATCTGCCAGTATGTTTACTCCTAGATCTCTCTCATTTTCTGTCTCTTGAAGTTGTACTCCAGCCACCGAGTAGTCAAGCTTAGGCCTTCTTGCACTTGTACCCATTCTCATTACCTTACATTTTGAAGTACTGAATTTCATTAGCCACTTTTCTGACCACTCATGCAGATTATTTAGATCATCCTGAAGTTCTCTACCATTGTTCTCGTTTTTTACTTTCTTCACAATCTTTGCATCATCTGCAAACATATTCATGAATGAATTTGCAGACTCTGGTAGGTCATTTACATATACAAGGAACAAAAGTGGCCCTAAAGCTGAACCCTGTGGAACTCCACCACTAACTCTTCTCCATTCAGACACTGAGTGTCTTACTCTAACCCTCTGTTCCCTTCCTTCTAAGTAAGTTTTTATCCATTCCAGAACTTTTCCACCTATTCTGGCCATTGCTTGCAGCTTCCTAATAAGTCTCCCATGTGGAACAGTGTCAAACGCTTTCTGGAAGTCTAGGAATATGCATTCTGCCCAGCCCTCTCTTTCCTGTAAGATTCGGCATACCTCATCATATAATTCTAATAAGTTTGTTACTGTTGATCTACCTTCTCTGAAGCCATGTTGCATCACTGACAAAAAGTTGAAGGATTCCAAGTGAAGAGAGATATGTTTCCTTAGTAGTTTCTCCATAACTTTGCAAACTATGCTGGTCAAGGAAACTGGTCTATAGTTCAGAGCCGTATCCCTCCTTCCCTTTTTGAAGATAGGTATCACATTTGCTTGTTTCCAGCATCTTGGAATCTCCCCCGACTCCAGTGACTTTTTAAATATGATACTTAGTGCCACTGATATTGAGTTTGCGCATTTTTTAAGCACATGAGGGGATATGTCATCAGGACCTGTAGCTTTATGAACATCTAAATCCATCAGCGCTTTGCATATCTCTGTGGCTGTAAAGTTGATGTTCTCTAATACCGGCCCTTGAGCTTCTATCACTGCAATCTGAGGGGGTGGGGTATTTTCTACTGTAAATACTGACTGAAACTCCTTGTTCAATTCTTTGCAGATCTCTTCATCCGTCTCAATGATGCTTCCATCCGCTCTCTTTAGCCTTAAAACCTGTTCTTTTACCTTCAGTTTTCCTCTGATAAAGCTGTGGAAAAGCTTCGGATTTTCTTTAGCCTTCCTGGTGATGTCCCTCTCATAGTCTCTCTCTGCCTCTCTCCTTTTACTTAGGTAGTCATTTCTTGCTCTTTTGTAGGCTTGCCAGGCATTTATGTTTTTTCTCCTCCTATACCTTTACCAGCATTTGTCTCTCCACTCCTTAGCTCTTTTACACCCATTATCGAACCATTTGTCTCTGGCATGAATTACACCTACTTTGGTGACAGGTATGCAGCAATCTAATATCTTCCCATATTTCTCACAAAAGATGTCATACATTTCTTGTACAGATTTGTTGTAAAATAAGGTTCTCCAGTCAAGAACTGCAAAAAGCTCATTCATTTTGATGTAATCTCCTTTCGGGTGTGTGTGTGTGATTACCTAATTGTGATTACCTAATTGTGTTTACAGGAAAGAGCCCAAAGCTCGTATCTTCCCGTCTCCTCATCGGTTCCATTTTATACTTAGTGAAACTTATCATACCTGTCCTTAAAACTATGGATTGAGATAGCATTAACTACCTCCTCGCTTAGCCAATTCCAATTATCAACTACTCTTACATTGAAAAAGTATTTCCTTACATCCTGCAAAGAAGTTTTCTTACGAAGCTTCAAACTATGACCTCTAGTTCTAGAGCCAGCCATATCAAAATATCGATCCCTATCCACTCTATCATAACCATGAAGGAATTTAAAGACTGTCACCATATCCCCCCTCCCTCTTCTAGCTTCGAGTGATGGTAAGTCTAATTCTCTCAGCCTCTCATCATAACTGAGATTGCGTATTTCTGGCACCAGTTTCGTGGCATGTCTTTGAACTTTTTCATGCTTAGCTATGTGCTTTTTCAAGTGCGGATTCCAAAAGGGGGCTGCCTATTCGAGTTTTGGCCTCACATAGGTTACATAAATATTTCTGAACATTTCCTTGTCCATGTGCCTGAAGGCTACCCTTACATTTGATAAGAATGCATATGCTGCCCTTACTATGCCATTTATATGTATTTCTGGAGACAAATCTGCCAGTATGTTTACTCCTAGATCTCTCTCATTTTCTGTCTCTTGAAGTTGTACTCCAGCCACCGAGTAGTCAAGCTTGGGCCTTCTTGCACTTGTACCTATTCTCATTACCTTACATTTTGAAGTATTGAATTTCATTAGCCACTTTTCTGACCACTCATGCAGATTATTTAGATCCTCCTGAAGTTCTCTACCATTGTTCTCATTTTTTACTTTCTTCACAATCTTTGCATCATCTGCAAGCATATTCATGAATGAATTTACAGACTCTAGTAGGTCATTTACATATACAAGGAACAAAAGTGGCCCTAAAACTGAACCCTGTGGAACTCCACTACTAACTCTTCTCCATTCAGACACTGAGTGTCTTACTCTAACCCTCTGTTCCCTTCCTTCTAAGTAAGTTTTTATCCATTCCAAAACATTTCCACCTATTCTAGCCATTGATTGCAGCTTATTAATAAGTCTCCCATGTTGAACTGTGTCAAACGCTTTTTGGAAGTCTAGGAATATGCAATCTGCCCAGCCCTCTCTTTCCTGTAAGATTTGGCTTACCTCATCATAAAATTCTAATAAGTTTGTTACTGTTGATCTACCTTCTC
Source organism: Halocaridina rubra (assembly GCA_037179515.1). NCBI lineage: Eukaryota > Metazoa > Arthropoda > Malacostraca > Decapoda > Atyidae > Halocaridina > Halocaridina rubra. The sequence continues at coordinate 60,154 of JAXCGZ010009609.1, forward strand.
TGAAGCCATGTTGCCTCACTGACAAAAAGTTGAAGGATTCCAAGTGAAGAGAGATATGTTTCCTTAGTAGTTTCTCCATAACTTTGCAAACTATGCTGGTCAAGGAAACTGGTCTATAGTTCAGAGCCGTATCCCTCCTTCACTTTTTGAAGATAGGTATCACATTTGCTTGTTTCCAGCATCTTGGAATCTCCCCCGACTCCAGTGACTCCTTAAATATGATACTTAGTGCCACTGATATTGTGTTTGCGCATTTTTTTAAGCACATGAGGGGATATGTCATCAGGACCTGTAGCTTTATGAACATCTAAATCCATCAGCGCTTTGCATACCTCTGTGTCTGTAAGGTTGATGTTCTCTAATACAGGCCCTTGAGCTTCTATCACTGCAATCTGAGGGGGTGGGGTATTTTCTACTGTAAATACTGACTGAAACTCCTTGTTCAGTTCTATGCAGATCTCTTCATCCGTCTCAGTGATGCTTCCATCCGCTCTCTTTAGCCTTAAAACCTGTTCTTTTACCTTCAGTTTTCCTCTGATAAAGCTGTGGAAAAGCTTGGGATTTTCTTTAGCCTTCCTGGTGATGTCCCTCTCATAGTCTCTCTCTGCCTCTCTCCTTTTACTTAGGTAGTCATTTCTTGCTCTTTTGTAGGTTTGCCAGGCATTTATGTTTTTTCTCCTCCTATACCTTTTCCATCATTTGTCTCTCCACTCCTTAGCTCTTTTTACACCCATTATCGAGCCATTTCTCTCTGGCATGAATTACACCTACTTTGGTGACAGGTATGCAGCAATCTACTATCTTCCCATATTTCTCACAAAAGATGTCATACATTTCTTGTACAGATTTGTTGTAAAATAAGGTTCTCCAGTCAATAACTGCAAAAAGCTCATTCATTTTGATGTAATCTCCTTTCCGATAGTTCCTCCTCATGTCCTCAGTGCCTCTACTCTCAGGAAGAATATCTTCAATGATATACTCCATCAACAACACACAGTGGTCACTCTTTCCAATTGGTGGTTCATACTCAATTTTTTCAATATCCAACACATTATCCGTGAACACTAGATCAAGTAGTGATGGCTCATTCCCACCCCTGGCCCTTGTTGGTTCCATTACATGTTGGTGTAGGAAATTCCCTTGTACGCAACCTAGGAATCTTGCCCCAAATGAGTCCTCACCACTGTGTGGGTCAAGATTTATCCAATCTATCTCTTTATGATTAAAGTCTCCCATAATCAAAATCCTACATTTTTTTTCCCGTGCCATGTTAACAACTAAGTTTATGACTTCAATAGTACCTATATGACTTTCCTCATAAACTTCAAGCCTATTTTGGTTCCTTGGTGGGTTGTATACAACAGTTATTATAATGCTCTCTGACCCAGTATTTATGCGAGCAACAAGAAATTCCTTGAACTCACTTTCTATAGCCAAGTTTATTTCTTCGACTTGAATCCTTTCACTTATGAGCAGTGCTATCCCTCCACCAGTCCTCTCAGATCTTTGTGTGATTACCTAATTGTGATTACCTAATTGTGTTTACGGGAAAGAGCCCAAAGCTCGTATCTTCCCGTCTCCTGATCGGTTCCATTTTATACTTAGTGATACTTATCATACCTGTCCTTTAAACAATGGATTGAGATAGCATTAACTACCTCCTCGCTTAGCCAATTCCAATTATCAACTACTCTTACACTGAAAAAGTATTTTCTTACATCCTGCAAACAAGTTTTCTTACGCAGCTTCAAACTATGACCTCTAGTTCTAGAGCCAGCCATATCAAAATATCGATTCCTATCCACTCTATCATAACCATGAAGGAATTTAAAGACTGTCACCATATCCCCCCTCACTCTTCTAGCTTCAAGTGATGGTAAGTCTAATTCCCTCAGCCTCTCATCATAACTGAGATTGCGTATTTCTGGCACCAGTTTCGTGGCATGTCTTTGAACTTTTTCAAGCTTAGCTATGTGCTTTTTCAAGTGCGGATTCCAAAAGGGGGCTGCATATTCGAGTTTTGGCCTCACATAGGTTACATAAATATTTCTGAACATTTCCTTGTCCATGTGCCTGAAGGCTACAATTACATTTGATAAGAATGCATATGCTGCCCTTACTATGCCATTTATATGTATTTCTGGAGACAAATCTGCAAGTATGTTTACTCCGAGATCTCTCTCATTTTCTGTCTCTTGAAGTTGTACTCCAGCCACCAAGTAGTCAAGCTTGGGCCTTCTTGCACTTGTACCCATTCTCATTACCTTACATTTTGAAGTATTGAATTTCATTAGCCACTTTTCTGACCACTCATGCAGACTATTTAGATCTTCCTGAAGTTCTCTACCATTGTTCTTGCTTCTTACTTTCTTTACAATCTTTGCATCATCTGCAAACATATGCATGAATTAATTTACAGACTCTGGTAGGTTATTTACATATGCAAGGAACAAATGTGGCCCTAAAACTGAACCCTGGGGAACACCATACTAATTCTATTCCATTCAGACACTCAGTTTCTTACTCAGACCCTCTGTTCCCTTCCTTCTAAGTAAGTTTTTATCCATTCCAAGACATTTCCACCTATTCTAACCCTTTCTTGCAGCCTTTAGCATGGGACAGTGTCAAAGGCTTTCTGGAAGTCTAGGAATATGTAATCTGCCCAGCCCTCTCTTTCCTGCAAGATTCGGTTTACCTCATCATAAAATTCTAATAAGTTTGTTACTGTTGATCTTCCTTCTCTGAAGCCATGTTGTCTCACTGACAAAAAGTTGAAGGATTCCAAGTGAAGAGAGATATTTTTTCTTAGTAGTTTCTCCATAACTTTGCAAACTATGCTGGTCAAGGAAACAGGTCTATAGTTTACAGCCGCATCCCTCCTACCCTTTTTGAAGATTCGTATTACATTTGCTTGTTTTTAGCATCTTGGAATCTCCCCTGACTCCAGTGACTTTTTAAGTATGATACTTAGTGCCACTGATATTGAGTTTACACATTTTTTAAGTACATGAGGTGATATATTATCAGGACCTGTAGCTTTATGGACATCTAACTCCATCAGCGCTTTGCATACCTCTGAGACTGAAAGTATGATTTTCTCTAATACTGGCCCATGAGCTTCTATCTCTTCAATCTGAGGGGGTGGGGTATTTTCTACTGTAAATACTGACAGAAACTCCTTGTTCAATTCTTTGCACATCTCTTCATCCGTCTCAGTGATGCTTCCAACTGCTCTCTTAAGCCTTAAAGCCTGTTCTTTTACCTTCAGATTTCCTCTGATAAAGCTGTGGAAAAGCTTGGGATTTTCTTTAGCCTTCCTGGTGATGTCCCTTTCATAGTCTTTCTCTGCCTCTCTTCTTTTACTTAGGTAATCATTTCTTGCTCTATTGTAGGTTTGCCAGGAATTTATATTTTTTTCTCCTCCTGTACCTTTTCTAACATTCGTCTCTCCACTCCTTAGCTCTTTTACACTCATTATCGAACCATTTCTCTTTGGCATAAATTACACCTACTTTGGTGACAGGTATGCAGCAATCTACTATCTTCCCATATTTCTCTCAAAAGATGTCGCACATTTATTGTAGAGTGTGTGTGTGTGTGTGTGTGTGTGTGTGTGTGTGTGTGTATGTGTGATTACCTAATTGTGATTGCCTAATTGTGTTTACGGGAAAGAGCCCAAAGCTCGTATCTTCCCGTCTCCTGATTGGTTCCATTTTATACTTAGTGATACTTATCATACCTGTCCTTAAAACTATTAATTAAGATACCATTAACTACCTCCTCGCTTAGCGAATTTCAATTATCAACTACTCTTACACTGAAAAAGTATTTCCTTACATCTTGCAAAGAAGTTTTCTTATGAAGCTTCAAACTATGACCTCTAGTTCTAGAGCCTGCCATATCAATATATCGATCAATATCCACTCTATCATAACCATGAAGGAATTTAAAGATTGTCACCATATCCTCCCCTCAATCATCTAGCTTCGAGTGATGGTAAGTCTAATTCCCTCAGGCTCTCATCATAACTGAGATTACTTATTTTTGGCACCAGTTTTGTGGCATGTCTTTGAACTTTTTCAAGCTTAGCTATGTGCATTTTTAAGAGCGGATTCCAAAAGGGGGCTGCATATTCGAGTTTTAGCCTCACATAGGTTACATAAATATTTCTGAACATTTCCTTGTCCATGTGCCTGAAGGCTACCCTTACATTTGATAAGAATGCATATGCTGCCCTTACTATGCCATTTATATGTATTTCTGGAGACAAATCTCCCAGTATGTTTACTCCTAGATCTCTCTCATTTTCTGTCTCTTGAAGTTATACTCCAGCCACCGAGTAGTCAAGCTTGGGCCTTCTTGCACTTGTACCCATTCTCATTACCTTACATTTTGAAGTATTGAAGTTCATTAGCCACTTTTCTGACCACCTTGTCTACCATTGTTCTCGTTTCCTACTTTCTTCACAATCTTTGCATCATCTGCAAACATATTCATGAATGAATTTACAGACTCTGGTAGGTCATTTACATATACAAGGAACAAAAGTGGCCCTAAAACTGAACCCTGTGGAACTCCACTACTAACTCATCTCCATTTAGACACTGAGTGTCTTACTCTAACCCTCTGTTCCCTTCCTTCTAAGTAAGTTTTTATCCATCCCAAGACATTTGCACCTATTCTAGCCATTGCCTGCAGCTTCCTAATAAGTCTCCCATGTGGAACAGTGTCAAACGCTTTCTGGAAGTCTAGGAATATGCAATCTGCCCATCCCTCTCTTTCCTGTAAGATTCAGCTTACCTCATCATAAAATTCTAATAAGTTTGTTACTGTTGATCTACCTTCTCTGAAGCCATGCTGCCTCACTGACATAAAGTTGAAGGATTCCAAGTGAAGAGAGATATGTTTCCTTAGTACTTTCTCCATAACTTTGCAAACTATGCTGGTCAGGGAAACTGGTCCATATTTCAGAGCCGTATCCCTCCTTCCCTTTTTGAAAATAGGTATCAAGTTTGCTTGTTTCCAGCATCTTGGAATCTCCCCTGACTACAGTGACTTTTTAAATACGATACTTAGTGTGTGTGTGTGTGTGTGTATGTGTGATTACCTAATTGTGATTACCTAATTGTGTTTACGGGAAAGAGCCCAAAGCTCGTATCTTCCCGTCTCCTGATTGGTTCCATTTTATACTTAGTGATACTTATCATACCTGTCCTTAAAACTATTGATTAAGATACCATTAACTACCTCCTCGCTTAGCGAATTTCAATTATCAACTACTCTTACACTGAAAAAGTATTTCCTTACATCTTGCAAAGAAGTTTTTTTATGAAGCTTCAAACTATGACCTCTAGTTCTAGAGCCTGCCATATCAATATATCGATCCCTATCCACTCTATCATAACCATGAAGGAATTTAAAGACTGTCACCATATCCTCCCCTCAATCATCTAGCTTCGAGTGATGGTAAGTCTAATTCCCTCAGGCTCTCATCATAACTGAGATTACTTATTTTTGGCACCAGTTTTGTGGCATGTCTTTGAACTTTTTCAAGCTTAGCTATGTGCATTTTTAAGAGCGGATTCCAAAAGGGGGCTGCATATTCGAGTTTTGGCCTCACATAGGTTGCATAAATATTTCTGAACATTTCCTTGTCCATGTGCCTGAAGGCTACCCTTACATTTGATAAGAATGCATATGCTGCCCTTACTATGCCATTTATATGTATTTCTGGAGACAAATCTCCCAGTATGTTTACTCCTAGATCTCTCTCATTTTCTGTCTCTTGAAGTTATACTCCAGCCACCGAGTAGTCAAGCTTGGGCCTTCTTGCACTTGTACCCATTCTCATTACCTTACATTTTGAAGTATTGAAGTTCATTAGCCACTTTTCTGACCACCTTGTCTACCATTGTTCTCGTTTCCTACTTTCTTCACAATCTTTGCATCATCTGCAAACATATTCATGAATGAATTTACAGACTCTGGTAGGTCATTTACATATACAAGGAACAAAAGTGGCCCTAAAACTGAACCCTGTGGAACTCCACTACTAACTCTTCTCCATTTAGACACTGAGTGTCTTACTCTAACCCTCTGTTCCCTTCCTTCTAAGTAAGTTTTTATCCATCCCAAGACATTTCCACCTATTCTAGCCATTGCCTGCAGCTTCCTAATAAGTCTCCCATGTGGAACAGTGTCAAACGCTTTCTGGAAGTCTAGGAATATGCAATCTGCCCATCCCTCTCTTTCCTGTAAGATTCAGCTTACCTCATCATAAAATTCTAATAAGTTTGTTACTGTTGATCTACCTTCTCTAAAGTCATGCTGCCTCGCTGACATAAAGTTGAAGGATTCCAAGTGAAGAGAGATCTGTTTCCTTAGTACTTTCTCCATAACTTTGCAAACTATGCTGGTCAGGGAAACTGGTCCATATTTCAGAGCCGTATCCCTCCTTCCCTTTTTGAAAATAGGTATCAAGTTTGCTTGTTTCCAGCATCTTGGAATCTCCCCTGACTACAGTGACTTTTTAAATACGATACTTAGTGTGTGTGATTACCTAATTGATTACCTAATTGTGTTTACGGGAAAGAGCCCAAAGCTCGTATCTTCCCGTCTCCTGATCGGTTCCATTTTTAGACTTAGTGATACTTATCATACCTGTCCTTAAAACTATGGATTGAGATAGCATTAACTACCTCCTCGCTTAGCGAATTCCAATTATCAACTACTCTTACACTGAAAAAGTATTTCCTTACATCCTGCAAACAAGTTTTCTTACGAAGCTTCAAACTATGACCTCTAGTTCTAGAGCCAGCCATATCGAAATATCGATCCCTATCCACTCTATCATAACCATGAAGGAATTTAAAGACTGTCACCATATCCCCCCTTACTCTTCTGGCTTCGAGTGATGGCAAGTCTAATTCCCTCAGCCTCTCATCATAACCGAGATTGCGTATTTCTGGCACCAGTTTCGTGGCATGTCTTTGAACTTTTTCAAGCTTAGCTATGTGCTTTTTCAAGTGCGGATTCCAAAAGGGGGCTGCATATTCGAGTTTTGGCCTCACATAGGTTACATAAATATTTCTGAACATTTCCTTGTCCATGTGCCTGAAGGCTACCCTTACATTTGATAAGAATGCATATGCTGCCCTTACTACGCCATTTATATGTATTTCTGGAGACAAATCTGCCAGTATGTTTACTCCTAGATCTCTCTCATTTTCTGTCTCTTGAAGTTTTACTCCAGCCACCGAGTAGTCAAGCTTGGGCCTTCTTGCACTTGTACCCATTCTCATTACCTTACATTTTGAGGTATTGAATTTCATTAGCCACTTTTCTGACCACTCATGCAGATTATTTAGATCCTCCTGAAGTTCTCTACCATTGTTCTCGTTTTTTACTTTCTTCACAATCTTTGCATCATCTGCAAACATATTCATGAATGAATTTACACACTCTGGTAGGTCATTTACATATACAAGGAACAAAAGTGGCCCTAAAACTGAACCCTGTGGAACTCCACTACTAACTCTTCTCCATTCAGACACTGAGTGTCTTACTCTAACCCTCTGTTCCCTTCCTTCTAAGTAAGTTTTTATCCATTCCAAGACATTTCCACCTATTCTAGCCATTGAAGTCTCCCATGTGGAACAGTGTCAAACGCTTTCTGGAAGTCTAGGAATATGCAATCTGCCCAGCCCTCTCTTTCCTGTAAGATTTGGCTTACCTCATCATAAAATTCTAATAAGTTTGTTACTGTTGATCTTCCTTCTCTGAAGCCATGTTGCCTCACTGACAAAAAGTTGAAGGATTCCAAGTGAAGAGAGATATGTTTCCTTAGTAGTTTCTCCATAAGTTTGCAAACTATGCTGGTCAAGGAAACTGGTCTATAGTTCAGAGCCGTATCCCTCCTTCCCTTTTTGAAGATAGGTATCACATTTGCTTGTTTCCAGCATCTTGGAATCTCCCCCGACTCCAGTGACTCCTTAAATATGATACTTAGTGCCACTGATATTGTGTTTGCGCATTTTTTAAGCACATGAGGGGATATGTCATCAGGACCTGTAGCTTTATGAACATCTAAATCCATCAGTGCCTTGCATACCTCTGTGGTTGTAAGGTTGATGTTCTCTAATACCGGCCCTTGAGCTTCTATCACTGCAATCTGAGGGGGTGGGGTATTTTCTACTGTAAATACTGACTGAAACTCCTTGTTCAATTCTTTGCAGATCTCTTCGTCCATCTCAGTGATGCTTCCATCCGCTCTCTTTAGCCTTAAAACCTGTTCTTTTACCTTCAGTTTTCCTCTGATAAAGCTGTGGAAAAGCTTGGGATTTTCTTTAGCCTTCCTGGTGATGTCCCTCTCATAATCTCTCTCTGCCTCTCTCCTTTTACTTAGGTAGTCATTTCTTGCTCTTTTGTAGGTTTGCCAGGCATTTATGTTTTTTCTCCTCCTATACCTTTTCCAGCATTTGTCTCTCCACTCCTTAGCTCTTTTACACCCATTATCGAACCATTTCTCTCTGGCATGAATTACACCTACTTTGGTGACAGGTATGCAGCAATCTACTATCTTCCCATATTTCTCACAAAAGATGTCATACATTTCTTGTACAGATTTGTTGTAAAATAAGGTTCTCCAGTCAATAAGTGCAAAAAGCTCATTCATTTTGATGTAATCTCCTTTCGGATAGTTCCTCCTCATGTCCTCAGTGCCTCTACTCTCAGGAAGAATGTCTTCAATGATTTACTCCATCAACAACACACAGTGGTCACTCTTTCCAATTGGTGGTTCATACTCAATATTTTCAATATCCAACACATTATCTGTGAACACCAGATCAAGTAGTGATGGCTCATCCCCACCCCTGGCTCTTGTTGGTTCCATTACATGTTGGTGTAGGAAATTCCCTTGTACGCAATCTAGGAATCTTGCCCCAAATGAGTCCTCACCACTGTGTGGGTCAAGATTTATCCAATCTATCTCTTTATGATTAAAGTCTCCCATAATCAAAATCCTACATTTTTTCTCCCGCGCCATGTTAACAACTGAGTTTAAGACTTCAATCATACCTATATGACTTTCCTCATAAATTTCAAGCCTATTTTGGTTCCTTGGTGGGTTGTATACAACAGTTATTATAATGCTCTCTGACCCAGTATTTATGCGAGCAACAAGAAATTCCCTGAACTCACTTTCTATAGCCAAGTTTATTTCTTCAACTTGAATCCTCTCACTTATGAGCAGTGCTATCCCTCCACCAGTCCTCTCAGATCTTTCGACCCTTAGTATTCTGAAGCCCTTAGGAAAAACTGTGACACTGTTTATGTCCTCACTCAACTTAGTCTCTGTAATTGCTACTATATCTGCCTTACTGTTGTGAATCCTATCTTTTAATTCTACTGCCTTACCAGCTAATCCATCAGCATTTGTGTGATTACCTAATTGTGATTACCTAATTGTGTTTACGGGAAAGAGCCCAAAGCTCGTATCTTCCCGTCTCCTGATCGGTTCCATTTTTAGACTTAGTGATACTTATCATACCTGTCCTTAAAACTATGGATTGAGGTAGCATTAACTACCTCCTCGCTTAGCGAATTCCAATTATCAACTACTCTTACACTGAAAAAGTATTTCCTTACATCCTGCAAACAAGTTTTCTTCCGAAGCTTCAAACTATGACCTCTAGTTCTAGAGCCAGCCATATCGAAATATCGATCCCTATCCACTCTATCATAACCATGAAGGAATTTAAAGACTGTCACCATATCCCCCCTTACTCTTCTAGCTTCGAGTGATGGCAAGTCTAATTCCCTCAGCCTCTCATCATAACCGAGATTGCGTATTTCTTAATGAGGCCCCATCCCCTGATCTTCTGTCATTATCTTCTTTATCTCCCCTTTGTCTGGAAGTATTCTTTAACGAAAATTTTTCTTCTCTTCTTCATTTCTTTCATCATTTAACCTTCTTGCCTCTTGCAACAAGTTTTTGATCTTTCCCATCTCTTCCTGTGTTCTGTATCGTCTAATGAACACTTCTTTGCATTCTTGAAGGTCTTTTAGACTTTTTGTTCTCAACAATATTTCCCTACATGTTTCCCCTCTCTCAAAGGTTTCTTTTGTTGGTCTCGGCTTTCCTTCCCTCGAATATTTACCTAGTTGGTGTATGTTTACAATATCCTCAGGACCACATACTACTCCAAGCTTTCTTATCAGGTCTACATCCCTAGCTTTATTTTCTTCAAGTCTCCCCTGCCATGTTGGCTCCCGGGATTCACCTATGCCTGAGATTACCACTGTCTTCTCCTTATCAAGTGCCTGTCTGATGAGTGGGTTTGCCCTTTCCATCACAACGTCTTTCATTTTTTCGATTACTGTCTCTTTATAGTCAACTGTTTGTATGTTTTCCAGTGCCACCACCTTTACAGCCTCTTTTACTGCCACATTCCCCTTTAGTGCATCAGCAAAGGACGTTTTCATGGCATCATTTTCCATATTCAGCTCCTGGAACTCTTTTCTGAACTGTTCAATGTTTTCCTTAATCTGAACATTCCAAGCAGCAATCTCGTCTCTCTCAGAAGAGAGCAGTGAACTAACATCTAATTCCTTTAGGTTGTCATTTAGCTGTTTGTTTTTATCTTCTTGTTTAGAAATTCTAGATTCTAGTTGACTCTTTTCCCCTTCCAGCTTCTTTATTCTTTTTTCTAGTTCCTTTCTCTCCTGCCCTTGTGCTTTATTTGCTTCCTCCAAAGATCTTATTTGTTCTCTGAGTGTTTCATTCTCTTTCATTTCTCCATCCATATTCCGAATTTTATCATCAAGGCCCATAACCATTTCCTCCAACTTCTTGATTCTCTGTTTAAGTCCTCTGATGACTACCCCCTCTCCCGACCCATGGGCGGGAGAGGTTTGGGACAGAGATGGCTTCATTTTTATGTTCTCCCTCTCACAGAATATAGAAAGAAGACGAGAAAGAGGAAAAAAAAAAGAAAAGAGAAAAACTTCTAATTTACCTTCACACAGAATTTTTATATCTCCATATAAGTGCTATTTAGTGACTCAGTTTGTCTCCTTTCTGGTAACACACATCTTAACTTATAAACTTGACCATGGTAATTTAAGTATAAAAAGAAAAAGAAAAACAAAAGTCAAACCTGAAGGAAAATTCGAATTTGTGTTCGAGGTGGCACCCACCTGTTTCTGTTATATATTCTTCCTAACTGATAAACTGACTTGCTAACCAAGATATGTTATCACGGGATTTAGACTTTACATTTAACTCAATATATATACAAAATAACAAAATAGTAAAAGAGAAAGCTAAAAGAAAAGCAAAAAAAATGAAGAAAATAAGACTGCTGTACTACTTGGCAACTTAACTCAGTACTGTTGACAGGTGGGTATTTGGTAATTTTTTTTTCTTTTATTATTCAATTTTTTCGAGTATCAAACTAACTAACTAGTTAATATAAATGGGAAGGATACTGATTTTAACAATATATAGAACCACAGGATCAGGTAAAACGGCTTAAGAGCTTTCCCCAGTTTACACAAAAAATTAGGTAATGTGGTGAGATGGCTCCACGTCTGGCAACTCTTCTAGATTTCCCTCAAGGCAGAAACTGGACGGCAGCTTCTCTCTCTTCCTCACGAAAAAGTTCTCAATTTTTTTTTTCCTTTAATATGAACAGTCTCGTCTTACAACAAATATTAGTTTTTGTACTCACAATACTCTGCAGGATTTCAGATTTATGGAAATTATGGTAAAGTTTTCCACTAAGCACTTTAGTCACTCGAAACAGTTAAAAATTTAAGAGGAGCAATTCCGTGTGTCACTGAACGCGCGCGGGGTGTGTACCTAATTGTGATTACCTAATTGTGTTTACGGGAAAGAGCCCAAAGCTCGTATCTTCACGTCTCCTGATCGGTTCCATTTTATACTTAGTCATACTTATCATACCTGTCCTTAAAACTATGGATTGAGATAGCATTAACTACCTCCTCGCTTAGCCAATTCCAATTATCAACTACTCTTACACTGAAAAAGTATTTTCTTACATCCTGCAAACAAGTTTTCTTACGCAGCTTCAAACTATGACCTCTAGTTCTAGAGCCAGCCATATCAAAATATCGATTCCTATCCACTCTATCATAACCATGAAGGAATTTAAAGACTGTCACCATATCCCCCCTCACTCTTCTAGCTTCAAGTGATGGTAAGTCTAATTCCCTCAGCCTCTCATCATAACTGAGATTGCGTATTTCAGGCACCAGTTTCCTGGCATGTCTTTGAACTTTTTCAAGCTTAGCTATGTGCTTTTTCAAGTGCGGATTCCAAAAGGGGGCTGCATATTCGAGTTTTGGCCTCACATAGGTTACATAAATATTTCTGAACATTTCCTTGTCCATGTGCCTGAAGGCTACCCTTACATTTGATAAGAATGCATATGCTGCCCTTACTATGCCATTTATATGTATTTCTGGAGACAAATCTGCAAGTATGTTTACTCCGAGATCTCTCTCATTTTCTGTCTCTTGAAGTTGTACTCCAGCCACCAAGTAGTCAAGCTTGGGCCTTCTTGCACTTGTACCCATTCTCATTACCTTACATTTTGAAGTATTGAATTTCATTAGCCACTTTTCTGACCACTCATGCAGATTATTTAGATCCTCCTGAAGTTCTCTACCATTGTTCTCGTCTTTTACTTTCTTCACAATCTTTGCATCATCTGCAAACATATTCATGAGTGAATTTACAGACTCTGGTAGGTCATTTACATATACAAGGAACAAAAGTGGCCCTAAAACTGAACCCTGTGGAACTCCACTACTAACTCTTCTCCATTCAGACACTGAGTGTCTTACTCTAACCCTCTGTTCCCTTCCTTCTAAGTAAGTTTTTATCCATTTCAAAACATTTCCACCTATTCTAGCCATTGATTGCAGCTTCCTAATAAGTCTCCCATGTGGAACAGTGTCAAACGCTTTCTGGAAGTCTAGGAATATGCAATCTGCCCAGCCCTCTCTTTCCTGTAAGATTTGGCTTACCTCATCATAAAATTCTAATAAGTTTGTTACTGTTGATCTACCTTCTCTGAAGCCATGTTGCCTCACTTACAAAAAGTTGAAGGATTCCAAGTGAAGAGAGATATGTTTCCTTAGTAGTTTCTCCATAACTTTGCAAACTATGCTGGTCAAGGAAACTAGTCTATATTTCAGAGCCGTATCCCTCCTTCCCTTTTTGTAGATAGGTATCACATTTGCTTGTTTCCAGCATCTTGGAATCTCCCCTGACTCCATTGACTCCTTAAATATGATACTTAGTGCCACTGTTATTGAGTCTGCGCATTTTTTAAGCACATGAGGGGATATGTCATCAGGACTTGTAGCTTTATGGACATCTAACTCCATCAGCGCTTTGCATACCTCTGAGGCTGAAAGTATGATTTTCTCTAATACCGGCCCATGAGCTTCTATCTCTTCAATCTGAGGGGGTGGGGTATTTTCTACTGTAAATACTGACAGAAACTCCTTGTTCAATTCTTTGCAGATCTCTTCATCCGTCACAGTGATGCTTCCAACTGCTCTCTTAAGCCTTAAAGCCTGTTCTTTTACCTTCAGATTTCCTCTGATAAAGCTGTGGAAAAGCTTGGGATTTTCTTTAGCCTTCCTGGTGATGTCCCTTTCATAGTCTTTCTCTGCCTCTCTTCTTTTACTTAGGTAATCATTTCTTGCTCTATTGTAGGTTTGCCAGGAATTTATATTTTTTCTCCTCCTGTACCTTTTCCAGCATTCGTCTCTCCACTCCTTAGCTCTTTTACACTCATTATCGAACCATTTCTCTTTGGCATAAAATACACCTACTTTGGTGACTTTGGTGACAGTTATGCAGCAATCTACTATCTTCCCATATTTCTCTCAAAAGATGTCGCACATATATTGTAGAGTGTGTGTGTGTGTGTGTGTGTGTGTATGTGTGATTACCTAATTGTGATTACCTAATTGTGTTTACGGGAAAGAGCCCAAAGCTCGTATCTTCCCGTCTCCTGATTGGTTCCATTTTCTACTAAGTGATACTTATCATACTTGTCCTTAAAACTTTTGATAAAGATACCATTAACTACCTCCTCGCTTAGCGAATTTCAATTATCAACTACTCTTACACTGAAAAAGTATTTCCTTACATCTTGCAAAGAAGTTTTCTTATGAAGCTTCAAACTATGACCTCTAGTTCTAGAGCCTGCCATATCAATATATCGATCCCTATCCACTCTATCATAACCATGAAGGAATTTAAAGATTGTCACCATATCCTCCCCTCAATCTTCTAGCTTCGAGTGATGGTAAGTCTAATTCCCTCAGGCTCTCATCATAACTGAGATTACTTATTTTTGGCACCAGTTTTATGGCATGTCTTTGAACTTTTTCAAGCTTAGCTATGTGCATTTTTGAGAGCGGATTCCAAAAGGGGGCTGCATATTCGAGTTTTGGCCTCACATAGGTTACATAAATATTTCTGAACATTTCCTTGTCCATGTGCCTGAAGGCTACCCTTACATATGATAAGAATGCATATGCTGCCCTTACTATGCCATTTATATGTATTTCTGGAGATAAATCTGCCAGTATGTTTACTCCTAGATCTCTCTCATTTTCTGTCTCTTGAAGTTATACTCCAGCCACCGAGTAGTCAAGCTTGGGCCTTCTTGCACTTGTACCCATTCTCATTACCTTACATTTTGAAGTACTGAAGTTATTAGCCACTTTTCTGACCACCTTGTCTACTTTCTTCACAATCTTTGCATCATCTGCAAACATATTCATGAATGAATTTACAGACTCTGGTAGGTCATTTACATATACAAGGAACAAAAGTGGCCCTAAAACTGAACCCTGTGGAACTCCACTACTAACTCTTCTCCATTTAGACACTGAGTGTCTTACCCTAACCCTCTGTTCCCTTCCTTCTAAGTAAGTTTTTATCCATCCCAAGACATTTCCACCTATTCTAGCCATTGCCTGCAGCTTCCTAATAAGTCTCCCATGTGGAACAGTGTCAAACACTTTCTGGAAGTCTAGGAATATGCAATCTGCCCAGCCCTCTCTTTCCTGTAAGATTCGGCGTACCTCATCATAAAATTCTAATAAGTTTGTTACTGTTGATCTACCTTCTCTGAAGCCATGCTGCCTCACTGACAAAAAGTTGAAGGATTCCAAGTGAAGAGAGATATGTTTCCTTAGTACTTTCTCCATATCTTTGCAAACTATGCTGGTCAGGGAAACTGGTCTATATTTCAGAGCCGTATCCCTCCTTCCCTTTTTGAAAATAGGTATCAAGTTTGCTTGTTTCCAGCATCTTGGAATCTCCCCTGACTACAGTGACTTTTTAAATACGATACTTAGTGTGTGTGTGTGTGTGTGTGTGATTACCTAATTGTGATTACCTAATTGTGTTTACGGGAAAGAGCCCAAAGCTCGTATCTTCCCGTCTCCTCATCGGTTCCATTTTATACTTAGTGATACTTATCATACCTGTCCTTAAAACTATGGATTGAGATAGCATTAACTACCGCCTCGCTTAGCCAATTCCAATTATCAACTACTCTTACACTGAAAAAGTATTTTCTTACATCCTGCAAAGAAGTTTTCTTATCGAAGCTTCAAACTATGACCTCTAGTTCTAGAGCCAGCCATATCAAAATATCGATTCCTATCCACTCTATCATAACCATGAAGGAATTTAAAGACTGTCACCATATCCCCAGTCACTCTTCTAGCTTCGAGTGATGGTAAGTCTAATTCCCTCAGCCTCTCATCATAACTGAGATTGCGTATTTCTGGCACCAGTTTCGTGGCATGTCTTTGAACTTTTTCAAGCTTAGCTATGTGCTTTTTCAAGTGCGGATTCCAAAAGGGGGCTGCATATTCGAGTTTTGGCCTCACATAGGTTACATAAATATTTCTGAACATTTCCTTGTCCACGTGCCTGAAGGCTACCCTTACATTTGATAAGAATGCATATGCTGCCCTTACTATGCCATTTATATGTATTTCTGGAGACAAATCTGCCAGTATGTTTACTCCTAGATCTCTCTCATTTTCTGTCTCTTGAAGTTGTACTCCAGCCACCAAGTAGTCAAGCTTGGGCCTTCTTGCACTTGTACCCATTCTCATTACCTTACATTTTGAAGTATTGAATTTCATTAGCCACTTTTCTGACCACTCATGCAGATTATTTAGATCCTCCTGAAGTTCTCTACCATTGTTCTCGTTTTTTACTTTCTTCACAATCTTTGCATCATCTGCAAACATATTCATGAGTGAATTTACAGACTCTGGTAGGTCATTTACATATACAAGGAACAAAAGTGGCCCTAAAACTGAACCCTGTGGAACTCCACTACTAACTCTTCTCCATTCAGACACTGAGTGTCTTACTCTAACCCTCTGTTCCCTTCCTTCTAAGTAAGTTTTTATCCATTCCAAAACATTTCCACCTATTCTAGCCATTGATTGCAGCTTCCTAATAAGTCTCCCATGTGGAACAGTGTCAAACGCTTTCTGGAAGTCTAGGAATATGCAATCTGCCCAGCCCTCTCTTTCCTGTAAGATTTGGCTTACCTCATCATAAAATTCTAATAAGTTTGTTACTCTTGATCTACCTTCTCTGAAGCCATGTTGCCTCACTTACAAAAAGTTGAAGGATTCCAAGTGAAGAGAGATATGTTTCCTTAGTAGTTTCTCCATAACTTTGAAAACTATGCTGGTCAAGGAAACTGGTCTATAGTTCAGAGCCGTATCCCTCCTTCCCTTTTTGAAGATAGGTATCACATTTGCTTGTTTCCAGCATCTTGGAATCTCCCCTGACTCCAGTGACTCCTTAAATATGATACTTAGTGCCACTGTTATTGAGTTTGTGCATTTTTTAAGCACATGAGGGGATATGTCATCAGGACCTGTAGCTTTATGGACATCTAACTCCATCAGCGCTTTGCATACCTCTGAGGCTGAAAGTATGATTTTCTCTAATACCGGCCCATGAGCTTCTATCTCTTCAATCTGAGGGGGTGGGGTATTTTCTACTGTAAATACTGACAGAAACTCCTTGTTCAATTCTTTGCAGATCTCTTCATCCGTCTCAGTGATGCTTCCAACTGCTCTCTTAAGCCTTAAAGCCTGTTCTTTTACCTTCAGATTTCCTCTGATAAAGCTGTGGAAAAGCTTGGGATTTTCTTTAGCCTTCCTGGTGATGTCCCTTTCATAGTCTTTCTCTGCCTCTCTTCTTTTACTTAGGTAATCATTTCTTGCTCTATTGTAGGTTTGCCAGGAATTTATATTTTTTTCTCCTCCTGTACCTTTTCCAGCATTCGTCTCTCCACTCCTTAGCTCTTTTACACTCATTATCGAACCATTTCTCTTTGGCATAAATTACACCTACTTTGGTGACTTTGGTGACAGGTATGTAGCAATCTACTATCTTCCCATATTTCTCTCAAAAGATGTCGCACATTTATTGTAGAGTGTGTGTGTGTGTGTGTGTGTGTGTGTGTTGTGTGTTATCTGTGAGTACCTAATTGTGTTTACGGGAAAGAGCCCAAAGCTCGTATCTTCCCGTCTCCTGATTGGTTCCATTTTATACTTAGTGATACTTATCATACCTGTCCTTAAAACTATTGATTAAGATACCATTAACTACCTCCTCGCTAAGCGAATTTCAATTATCAACTACTCATACACTGAAAAAGTATTTCCTTACATCTTGAAAAGAAGTTTTCTTATGAAGCTTCAAACTATGACCTCTAGTTCTAGAGCCTGCCATATCAATATATCGATCCCTATCCACTCTATCATAACCATGAAGGAATTTAAAGATTGTCACCATATCCTCCCCTCAATCTTCTAGCTTCGAGTGATGGTAAGTCTAATTCCCTCAGGCTCTCATCATAACTGAGATTACTTATTTTTGGCACCAGTTTTGTGGCATGTCTTTGAACTTTTCCAAGCTTAGCTATGTGCATTTTTAAGAGCGGATTCCAAAAGGGGGCTGCATATTCGAGTTTTGGCCTCACATAGGTTACATAAATATTTCTGAACATTTCCTTGTCCATGTGCCTGAAGGCTACCCTTACATATGATAAGAATGCATATGCTGCCCTTACTATGCCATTTATATGTATTTCTGGAGACAAATCTGCCAGTATGTTTATTCCTAGATCTCTCTCATTTTCTGCCTCTTGAAGTTATACTCCAGCCACCGAGTAGTCAAGCTTGGGCCTTCTTGCACTTGTACCCATTCTCATTACCTTACATTTTGAAGTATTGAAGTTCATTAGCCACTTTTCTGACCACCTTCTCTACCATTGTTCTCGTTTCCTACTTTCTTCACAATCTTTGCATCATCTGCAAACATATTCATGAATGAATTTACAGACTCTGGTAGGTCATTTACATATACAAGGAACAAAAGTGGCCCTAAAACTGAACCCTGTGGAACTCCACTACTAACTCTTCTCCATTTAGACACTGAGTGTCTTACCCTAACCCTCTGTTCCCTTCCTTCTAAGTAAGTTTTTATCCATCCCAAGACATTTCCACCTATTCTAGCCATTGCCTGCAGCTTCCTAATAAGTCTCCCATGTGGAACAGTGTCAAACACTTTCTGGAAGTCTAGGAATATGCAATCTGCCCAGCCCTCTCTTTCCTGTAAGATTCGGCTTACCTCATCAGAAAATTTTAATAAGTTTGTTACTGTTGATCTATCTTCTCTGAAGCCATGCTGCCTCACTGACAAGAAGTTGAAGGATTCCAAGTGAAGAGAGATATGTTTCCTTAGTACTTTCTCCATAACTAAGCAAACTATGCTGGTCAGAGAAACTGGTCTATAGTTCAGAGCCGTATCCCTCCTTCCCTTTTTGAAAATAGGTATCAAGTTTGCTTGTTTCCAGCATCTTGGAATCTCCCCTGACTACAGTGACTTTTTAAATACGATACTTATTGTGTGTGTATGATTACCTAATTGTGATTACCTAATTGTGTTTACGGGAAAGAGCCCAAAGCTCGTATCTTCCCACCTCCTGATCGGTTCCATTTTAGACTTAGTGATACTTATCGTACCTGTCCTTAAAACTATGGATTGAGATAGCATTAACTACCTCCTCGCTTAGCGAATTCCAATTATCAACTACTCTTACACTGAAAAAGTATTTCCTTACATACTGCAAAGAAGTTTTCTTACGAAGCTTCAAACTATGACCTCTAGTTCTATAGCCAGCCATATCGAAATATCGATCCCTATCCACTCTATCATAACCATGAAGGAATTTAAAGACTGTCACCATATCCCCCCTTAATCTTCTAGCTTCGAGTGATGGTAAGTCTAATTCCCTCAGCCTCTCATCATAACTGAGATTGCGTATTTCTGGCACCAGTTTCCTGGCATGTCTTTGAACTTTTTCAAGCTTAGCTATGTGCTTTTTCAAGTGCGGATTCCAAAAGGGGGCTGCATATTCGAGTTTTGGCCTTACATAGGTTACATAAATATTTCTGAACATTTCCTTGTCCATGTGCCTGAAGGCTACCCTTACATTTGATAAGAATGCATATGCTGCCCTTACTATGCCATTTATATGTATTTCTGGAGACAAATCTGCCAGTATGTTTACTCCTAGGTCTCTCTCATTTTCTGTCTCTTGAAGTTGTACTCCAGCCACCGAGTAGTCAAGCTTGGGCCTTCTTGCACTTCTACCCATTCTCATTACCTTACATTTTGAAGTATTGAATTTCATTAGCCACTTTTCTGACCACTCATGCAGATTATTTAGATCCTCCTGAAGTTCTCTACCATTGTTCTCGTTTTTTACTTTCTTCACAATCTTTGCATCATCTGCAAACATATTCATGAATGAATTTACAGACTCTGGTAGGTCATTTACATATACAAGGAACAAAAGTGGCCCTAAAACTGAACCCTGTGGAACTCCACTACTAACTCTTCTCCATTCAGACACTGAGTGTCTTACTCTAACCCTCTGTTCCCTTCCTTCTAAGTAAGTTTTTATCCATTCCAAAACATTTCCACCTATTCTAGCCATTGAGTGCAGCTTCCTAATAAGTCTCCCATGTGGAACAGTGTCGAACGCTTTCTGGAAGTCTAGGAATATGCAATCTGCCCAGCCCTCTCTTTCCTGTAAGATTTGGCTTACCTCATCATAAAATTCTAGTAAGTTTGTTACTGTTGATCTACCTTCTCTGAAGCCATGTTGCCTCACTGACAAAAAGTTGAAGGATTCCAAGTGAAGAGAGATATGTTTCCTTAGTAGTTTCTCCATAACTTTGCAAACTATGCTGGTCAAGGAAACTGGTCTATAGTTCAGAGCCGTATCCCTCCTTCCCTTTTTGAAGATAGGTATCACATTTGCTTGTTTCCAGCATCTTGGAATCTCCCCCGACTCCAGTGACTCCTTAAATATGATACTTAGTGCCACTGATATTGTGTTTGCGCATTTTTTAAGCACATGAGGGGATATGTCATCAGGACCTGTAGCTTTATGAACATCTAAATCCATCAGCGCTTTGCATACCTCTGTGGCTGTAAGGTTGATGTTCTCTAATACCGGCCCTTGAGCTTTTATCACTGCAATCTGAGGGGGTGGGGTATTTTCTACTGTAAATACTGACTGAAACTCCTTGTTCAATTCTTTGCAGATCTCTTCATCCGTCTCAGTGATGCTTCCATCCGCTCTCTTTAGCCTTAAAACCTGTTCTTTTACCTTCAGTTTTCCTCTGATAAAGCTGTGGAAAAGCTTGGGATTTTCTTTAGCCTTCCTGGTGATGTCCCTCTCATAATCTCTCTCTGCCTCTCTCCTTTTACTTAGGTAGTCATTTCTTGCTCTTTTGTAGGTTTGCCAGGCATTTATGTTTTTTCTCCTCCTATACCTTTTCCAGCATTTGTCTCTCCACTCCTTAGCTCTTTTACACCCATTATCGAACCATTTCTCTCTGGCATGAATTACACCTACTTTGGTAACAGGTATGCAGCAATCTACTATCTTCCCATATTTCTCACAAAAGATGTCATACATTTCTTGTACAGATTTTGTTGTAAAATAAGGTTCTCCAGTCAAGAACTGCAAAAAGCTCATTCATTTTGATGTAATCTCCTTTCGGATAGTTCCTCCTAATGTCCTCAGTGCCTCTACTCTCAGGAAGAATATCTTCAATGATATACTCCATCAACAACACACAGTGGTCACTCTTTCCAATTGGTGGTACATACTCAATTATTTCAATATCCAACACATTATCTGTGAACACTAGATCAAGTAGTAATGGCTCATCCCCACCCCTGGCCCTTGTTGGTTCCATTACATGTTGGTGTAGGAAATTCCCTTGTATGCAATCTAGGAATCTTGCCCATAATGAGTCCTCACCACTGTGTGGGTCAAGATTTATCCAATCTATCTCTTTATGATTAAAGTCTCCCATAATAAAAATCCTACATTTTTTTTCCCGTGCCATGTTAACAACTGAGTTTATGATTTCAATAGTACCAATATGACTTTCCTCATAAACTTCAAGCCTATTTTGGTTCCTTGGTGGGTTGTATACAACAGTTATTATAATGCTCTCCGATCCAGTATTTATGCGAGCAACAAGAAAATCCTTGAACTCACTTTCTATAGCCAAGTTTATTTCTTCAACTTGAATCCTTTCACTTATGAGCAGTGCTATCTCTCCACCAGTCCTCTCAGATCTTTCAACCCTTAGTATTCTGAAGCCCTTAGGAAAAACTGTGACACTGTTTATGTCCTCACTCAACTTAGTCTCTGTAATTGCTACTATATCTGCCTTACTGTTGTGAATCCTATCTTTTAATTCTACTGCCTTACCAGCTAATCCATCAGCATTTGTGTATAACAATCTTAATGAGGCCCCATCCCCTGATCTTCTGTCATTATCTTCTTTATCTCCCCTTTGTCTGGAAGAACTCTGTAATGAAAATTTTTCTTCTCTTCTTCATTTCTTTCATCATTTAACCTTCTTGCCTCTTGCAACAAGTTTTTGATCTTTCCCATCTCTTCCTGTGTTCTGTATCATCTAATGAACACTTCTTTGAATTCTTGAAGGTCTTTTAGACTTTTTTTTCTCAACAATATTTCCCTACATGTTTCCCCTCTCTCAAAGGTTACTTTTGTTGGTCTCGGCTTTCCTTCCCTCGAATATTTACCTAGTTGGTGTATGTTTACAATATCCTCAGGACCACATACTACTCCAAGCTTTCTTATCAGGTGTACTTACCTAATTGTGCTTACAGGAAAGAACCCCAAACTAGTAACTTCCACCTCCTAGTCGGTTCCATTTTGTACTTACTGATACTTATCATACTTGTCCTTAAAACTATGGATTGGGTTACCATTAACTACCTCCTCGCTTAGCGAATTCCAATTATCAACTACTCTTACACTAAAAAAAGTACTTCCTTACATCCTGCAAAGAAGTTCTTTTTATGAAGCTTCAAACTATGACCTCTAGTTCTAGTGCCAGCCATATCGAAATATCAATCTCTGTCATAATCATAAAGGAATTTAAAAATCTTTATCGTATCCCCCCTAATTTTTCTACCTTTGAGTGATGGTAAATATAATTCTCTCAGCCTCTCCTTATAACTGAGATTGCATATTTCTGGCACCAGTTTCATGGCATGTCTCTGAGCTTTTTCCAGCCTAAGTATGTGCTATTTCAAGTGCAAATTCCAAAAGGGACCTGCATATTCAAGCTTTGGCTTCACATAAGTTACATAAATATTTCTGAACATTTCCTTGTCCATGTGCCTGAAGGCTACCCTTACATTTGCCAAGAGCGCAGATGCTGCTCTTACTATGCCATTTATATTAATTTCCAGAGACTAATCCGCCAGTATGTTTACTCCTAATCTCTCTCATTCTCCATCTCTTGAAGTTCTGCTCCTGCCATTTATAATATATCTAAGTATGTAAGTAGCTCGTTTGTGCGTAGTTAGATGTTATGCGCTCAGTGCCACCTATGTATTACTGTACTGTACTGTAGAATAGAGCGGAAAATATATACATTATTGTTGTTGTTGAGCCCCTATGAAGACGTTTGCTTGTCCTGCTGCTGTGCCACATTACTTCTATCTTACACTTATTTATATGTTTTTCCATTGCTGCAGTGACCCAAAGAACTTTTCTCATAATGAATCTTCGTTAAGCACCCAAATACATTACATTATTTAGTGGCAACGAGATATAGTCATACCTGAGAGATGGCTGGACCGGCGTTCCCAAGTTTTTGTGAGGGTGATGAAGATTTCTCCAGTTTTCATGAAAGACTTGAGTGCCATTTTACAGTGAAGGATGTAGCAGATGAAAAGAAGGTACCTACGTTTATTATGGGTCTATCTTCAACCCAATATCAAGTACTAAAAGATTTACTATTGTCGAGAGTTCCGCCAGCATTAACCTATGCAGAAGTGATTTCTAGCCTACAACAACATTTTGGAGGTACGAAAAACCCATGAGTGGATCGGACGAAGTTTGGGCATGTTATGAAGAAGCAAGGGGAATCTTTGCAGGAATTATATGTTCGTCTCAAGCACTCTGCTCCATACTGTGAATCTGAAAAGATATTAGATCAAATGTTAGTGGACCAGCTAATTGCAGGAGTAAAGTCTCGGTGTGTAGCTAACACAATTTTGGAAGCATCTGCAGGATTAAAATTAACCTTTTTGAAAGCTGTGCAAACTGCTGAGGAAGCTGAATTAAACGAAACTAATCCTACTATGTTTGCAAATGCGCAGTTTTCAGCTGATAGTGGTAGTACAGCTGTTCATAATGTTAATAGGTATAAAAATGGTAAAGTGTTTTATTCTGGTAAGCCAGCTGCTGTTAAAATCTTTCATCACCGAGGACGATCTGTTCAACAGGGGAGAGATGTTTCAGTGCTGAATAATTCCCAGAGTGATGTAAGTGTAATAAGGTGTTTTTGGTGTAATTCTGTTGGACATTTAGCTAATTTATGTAAATTCAAGACTTCTAAATGTAGATTATTCCATAGAATAGGACATTTAGCTGTTGTATGCATAGATGGTAAGGTACCAAGGTCACAGCATTGTGTTAGCAGTACTAGCCTACAACTTCAGAATGCTAAACCAGTACTGCAGTCTGGTGAATCCGATATAGTTCAAATTTCGGATGCAATTTCAAATTTGAATTTAAATGTATGTGATAATATTTCAGTAGTTAATGAAGATTTTTAGGTATCTAAAAAGACTGCAGCTCATGAGTATGATATTTTTGCCTTGAAGGAGTCGGGTAAGTTGCCACATCAGTCTACAGCTCATATTGTTAGTTGATATGATGGTAAATATGTAGTTTATGTGATGGTTAATGATAATAATTTTAATATTGAGGTTGATACAGATGAAGTTGTCACTTGTATGAGTGAAAATGGATATAGAAAGGTGTGCAACTCTTCTGAAGAATTACTAAATGCAGACATTATGCTCTCAGATTATAACCAACAGCCACTTGATATTGCAGGTATAGCTATGGTTGATGTTGTGTATTATGACAAATACTGCAGGTTGCCTAGTAAATAAAGGAGATCGAGCTTCTTTAGTGGGTAGAAACTGGATGCAAGAAATAAATTTAAATTGGAAATCAATTTTTAACAATGCTAATGTAAATGCAGTTGATGGTCCTATGAATGGGGAAATAGACGAACTTTCAGCTAAAAAGGCTTTCAAGATTTCAGTAAATGTGAAAGCAGGAGCTGCTTCTGTCCACAAGCCTGCTAGGCCTGTACCCTATCATTTACTTCCAATGGTTAATGAAGAGCTGGAGAGACTTGAAAAGTTAGGTACAATTAAGCCAATAACTTTTTTTTCAGAATTGGCCAGTCCCATGGTATATGTATTGAAGAGTGATTGCAAAAATGTTAAGAAACGTACTGATTTTAAAGAATCCCTTAACCTTGTCTGTGAACTGGGGAAGTATCCATTGCCAACCTTTGAGGATATATTGCCATGTTGGGAAAAGGAAAGTACTTTACTAAACTTGATTTAAGCCTCAAAGGTATATGGTAATGAATACCCAAAAAGGTCTTCATATGTTTACTAGACTACAGTATGGTTTGAATAGCGCTGTAGGTATTTTCCAGTGAGTGGTGGAGAACATTTTTAAAGGTATTCCACATGTTGCTGTATACTGAGATGACATATTAATTACTGCTCCCACAGTTGAGGAACATTTTTTATTCTTGAATAAGTGTTGAGTAAATTACAGAGTGTAGTTTGAAATTGAAAAAAGAGAAGTGCGAAGTTTTTGTACCTACGGTTACTTATGTAGGTTATACTTTATATGTTCAAGGCATTCATCCATCAGCTAAGAAAGTGACAGCTATACTGAATATACCAGTTCCCCAGAATAGGCAGGAATTGCGCACATTCTGTGGAATGGTAAAACTTTACCTCAGATTTCTACCAAATGCGTCCAAGATTACGGCTCCATTGTATGCACTGGAATCAGAATCTACAGAATGGATTTGGAGTGATAAGGAAAATACAGTTTTTGTACAGGCTAAAGAATTACAGAAATCAAACAATTTATTTGCCCTGTGGTGGTGGGCACAGCATCAAAGAATAGCCCCAATGTATTCCCAGCATGTCGTATGAGGCGGTTAAAAGTGGACGGGGCGAGGGGACTGGGAATCCCCTCTTGCATCAACCTCGCACAAGACATCAAAGAAGAAGGGGAGTAGAGGGGAGAGTAACTTCTCCCCAAACTCTAGTTTTGGGGTGTCTAAATGTGCGGGGTTGTAGTACGATGTGAGATTGGATATATGTTTGGTAGTAGGAGGAAGGATGTATTGGTAATGTGTGAGACAAAGATGAAAGGAAAAGGAGAAGTGGCACTTGGAGAGGTGACAAGTTGGGTGTCTGGGGTTGAAAGAGGGGGTGCGAGAGAAGGTGTGGCATTATTGCTGAGTGAATGGATGGTAAATAAGGTAGTGGAATGGAGAGAAGTTTCATCTAGGCTGATGTGGGTGAGGGTTAGGATGGGTAGGGAATGGGGAATGTTGGACTTTTGTTAGTGCGTATGGGCCAGGATGTGAGAGAAGTGAGGAAGAGCGGGATGAACTTTGGAATGAGTTAATTAGGTGAGTGGATGGTCTAAGGAGAAGGAACTATGTGGTTGTGTTGGGTGACTTGAATGCCAGAGTGGGTGATGGAGAGGTAGAAGGTGTTGTAGGAAAGTATGGGGTACCAGGTGGGAATGAGAGTGGCGAGAGACTGTTAGATATGTGTGTGGAGCAAGAGTTGGTGATAGGTAATAGTTTTTTCAAGAAGTTAATAAATAAGTATACATGGGTGAGATTGGCAAATGGAAGAGTGAAAGAAAGAGCATTGATGGATTATGTGTTGTAACAAAGAGAATGATTGGTAGAGTGAAAGATGTGCATGCACTTAAGGGTGTGTCTACTGGGATGTCTGATCATTTTTTGGTTGAAGCAAAAGTGGTAGTAGCAAAAGAGTGGGGAAATACAGTTGGGGGATGTAGAAGGGAAGTGGTGAACGTGGAAGAGTTGAAAAAGCCAGAGAAGAGACCGGAATATCAGGACAGATTGAAAGTGGCATATGACAGGGTGAAAGAAAGAGAAGTTGGGGAGTTAGATGAGGAATGGGGATTGATGAAAGAAGGTTTTGTGGGACATGCAAGTGATGTGTGTGGATAGAGGTTTATTGGAGGTGGCATAAGGAAGGGAAGTGAGTGGTGGAATGAAGGGGTGAAAATAAAGGTGGAAGAGAAAAAGAGGGCTATAGATGTATGGACCAGAGTTATGGGGTATGAAAGAAAGTGAGAAACGGAAACTAAATGTATTTGAGATGAAATGCCTGAGGAGTATAATTGGTGTATCTCGTTTGGATAGGGTTAGGAATGAAGTGGTGAGAGCAAGATTAGGTGTGAGGAGAGAATTGGCAGCCAGTGCAGTGTAACAGTAGGGAGAAGTATAAAAGATATAGGGAGAAAAAAGTGGAAACCAAGCAGAAGGTAGAGAAAGAGAAGAGGTTGGCAAATTTTAGGTGGGGACAGGATTTTAGTAGGTCATATGAGGAGAAAGAAAAGAAGTTTTGGAAAGAAGTGAAGAGAGTAAGGAAGGGAGGATAGGGGATGGAAGAGACAGTGAGAGATGTGAATGGACAGATGTTAAGAGGAAACAATGCAAGGAAAAGATGGGCAGAATATTTTGAGTGGTTGCTGAGTGTTGAGGAAGATAGAGAAGCAGCTATAGTTGCAGTGGGGGGTGTTCAAGTGCTAGTAATGAGAGATGAAAATGAGAGAGAGATTACAAGAGTGGAGGTGAAAAGGGCATTGGATGAAACAAAAGCAGGTAAAGCACCTGGAATGGATGGTGTGAGAGTGGAGATGTTGAAAGAAGGGGGTGTGACTGCATTGGAATGGTTTGTGAAAGTGTTTAATATATGTTTTATGTTGTCAATGGTGCCAGTGGAATGGGTGATTGCTTGTATAATGCCCCTATACAAAGGTAAGGGAGATGTTTATGAATGCAGAAATTTTTGAGGTATAATTTTGTTGAGTGTGGTAGGAAAAGTGTATGGTAGGATACTGATTAATAGGATTAGGGATAAGACAGAAAATGTGATCCCGGAAGTGCAGAGTGGTTTTAGGAGAAGTAGAGGTAGCATAGATCAGATTTTTATAGTTAGGCAGTTAAGTGAGAAATATTTAGCAAAGGATAAGGATGTGTACTTTGCATTTTTGGATCTAGAGAAAGGGTATGATATATTTGATAGAGAGGCAATGTGGAATGTTTTGAGGTTATATGGATTTGATGGTAGACTGCTGCAAGTGGTGAAGAGATTGTACGAGGGCAGTAGAGCTTGTGTTAGGGTAGAGAATGAAATGAGTGAGTGGTTTCCAGTGAGTGTGGGACTGAGACAGGGATGTGTGATGTCGCCATGGCTGTTCAGTTGTATATTGATGGAGTCGTAAGAGAGGTGAATGAGCGAGTGCGTGGTCAAGGTTTGAGAATAGTAGGTGGGAATGATAACGAGTGGGAGCTGAATCAGTTGCTGTTTGCAGATGATACCGTGGTGGTGGCAGATTCAGAGGAAAAGCTGTGTCAGTTAGTGTCAGAATTTGGAATGGTGTGTGAGAGAAGGAAGTTGCGAGTGGATGTGGGAAAGAGTAAGTTTATGAGGTGTACAAGATATGAGGATGGTGCTGGATTGAATGTTATGTTGAATGGAGAGACACTTGAGGAAGTTGATTAGTTTAAATATTTAGGCTCGGTAATAGCTGCGAATGGTGGAGTGATTACCTAATTGTGATTACCTAATTGTGTTTACGGGAAAGAGCCCAAAGCTCGTATCTTCCAGTCTCCTCATCGGTTCCATTTTATACTTAGTGATACTTATCATACCTGTCCTTAAAACTATGGATTGAGATAGCATTAACTACCTCCTCGCTTAGCCAATTCCAATTATCAACTACTCTTACACTGAAAAAGTATTTCCTTACATCCTGCAAACAAGTTTTCTTACGAAGCTTCAAACTATGACCTCTAGTTCTAGAGCCAGCCATATCAAAATATCGATCCCTATCCACTCTATCATAACCATGAAGGAATTTAAAGACTGTCACCATATCCCCCCTCACTCTTCTAGCTTCGAGTGATGGTAAGTCTAATTCCCTCAGCCTCTCACCATAACTGAGATTGCGTATTTCTGGCACCAGTTTCGTGGCATGTCTTTGAACTTTTTCAAGCTTAGCTATGTGCTTTTTCAAGTGCGGACTCCAAAAGGGGGCTGCATATTCGAGTTTTGGCCTCACATAGGTTACATAAATATTTCTGAACATTTCCTTGTCCATGTGCCTGAAGGCTACCCTTACATTTGATAAGAATGCATATGCTGCCCTTACTATCCCATTTATATGTATTTCTAGAGACAAATCTGCCAGTATGTTTACTCCTAGATCTCTCTCATTTTCTGTCTCTTCAAGTTGTACTCCAGCCACCGAGTAGTCAAGCTTGGGCCTTCTTGCACTTGTACCCATTCTCATTACCTTACATTTTGAAGTATTGAATTTCATTAGCCACTTTTCTGACCACTCATGCAGATTATTTAGATCCTCCTGAAGTTCTCTACCATTGTTCTCGTTTTTTACTTTCTTCACAATCTTTGCATCATCTGCAAACATATTCATGAATGAATTTACAGACTCTGGTAGGTCATTTACATATACAAGGAACAAAAGTGGCCCTAAAACTGAACCCTGTGGAACTCCACTACTAACTCTTCTCCATTCAGACACTCAGTGTCTTACTCTAACCCTCTGTTCCCTTCCTTCTAAGTAAGTTTTTATCCATTCCAAAACATTCCCACCTATTCTAGCCATTGATTGCAGCTTCCTAATAAGTCTCCCATGTGGAACAGTGTCAAACACTTTCTGGAAGTCTAGGAATATGCAGTCTGCCCAGCCCTCTCTTTCCTGTAAGATTTGGCTTACCTCATCATAAAATTCTAATAAGTTTGTTACTGTTGATCTACCTTCTCTGAAGCCATGTTGCCTCACTGACAAAAAGTTGAAGGATTCCAAGTGAAGAGAGATATCTGGAAACAGATGTGTGTCACAAAGTGAATGAAGGATGTAAAGTGTTGGGTGCGTTGAAAGGAGTGATGAAGAATAGTGTTGGAAATGAATATTAAGAAAGTTTTGTATGAGAAAGTGGTTATGCCAACTGTGATGTATGGATCAGAGTTATGGGGTATGAAAGTAAGTGAGAAACGGAAACTAAATGTATTTGAGATGAAATGCCTGAGGAGTATGATTGGTGTATCTCGTTTGGATTGGGTTAGGAATGAAGTGGTGAGAGCAAGATTAGGTGTGAGGAGAGAATTGGCAGCCAGAGTAGATATGAATGTTCTGAGATGTTTTTTTTTCTTCCATTTTTTTCAGTCATAGATTTTATTGTCAAATATTCAGTATATATACAGGAATAAATATGTACTTTATATTCAGAGGCACTAGCCTGCTGAGCAAGAGCTCCTTGGCAGGCAGTTTAATATACATTTCACATAATTTAAAGTATGACGGCAATAGTTAACAAAAGCTCCAATATAGCAATCTCATACTTATCTTGTAATAAAACAAAACAGTAGCCTGACCTTAAGCTGGACATAATGATGCACCAATACTGTATTAATTATTATTCAACAGCTGCTTGATTTTTCCTAGTAAATAAATGCTGTCTGAGTTTCTTTTTAAAGTTATGCCAGTCATTGTTTTTAAATCTTCTGGTAATGCATTCCAACATTTTGGGCCAAAACAGTGAATAGAAAATTTGTACAAGGTTGTTCTCGGCTGTGGACATAACAAATTTATATTGTTACCTCTGGTTCCATGGTTGTGTTGAATATATCTAAATAATCTTCTGTTATGATTGTTATCATTAACATCACTATGTATAATAATAAGACAGAAATATTGTATCAAGTAATTAAATTTAAGCAAGTTTAGCTCCTTGAATAAAGAGGAAGTTGAGTCACATTTTCCACTATATGTAATAGTTCTGATTAGTTTTTTCTGAGTTACAAATACATCCCTTACAATTGACGGCCAAGTACAACCCCATATGGACAAACAGTATATATTAAGAGGATAACATAGGGAATAGTGTATGCTTTTTAAGGCCTCATGGATGATGAAAGATTGCTGAAAAGGTGATGAATGCGAGAGTTGATGGAAGAAATGCTAGCGGGAGGCCTAGGTTTGGGTGGATGGATGGAGTAAAGAGAGCCCTGAATGATAGGAGGATGAATGTGAGGGAAGCAATGAGGTTGTGGAAGAGCCGGGAGGATGGGCTGTGGCACTCCAGCAGTGCCGTCTGAACTGTCGCTAGCTCCCTCGTCATTGCCCACAGAGTAAAGTAATCCCCTTATTGTGTCTTTTTTTAAGTCGGCTACCCCCCAAGTTGGGGGAGAGAGCCAAGGTAAATAAAATATAAAACAATTTATTAGTTCATTATGACCCTAGTAAACCTCTGGTTTTGACATGTGACGCAAGCTCAAATGGTTGAGGCACGGTTTTAAAGCAAGAGGATGTTACTGGATTTTTTAAACCTATTTCATTTGCATCTAGGACTTTCTCAATAGCTGAGAAAATTTATGCCCAGGTAGAAAAATAAGCCCTGGCAGTTGTATGGTCTGTATGCAAATTTAACAAATACTTATTAGAAAGGAATTTCGTCATTTTCATGGATCACAAACCTTTGTTAGGATTGTTGAGCGGAAAGGAGGCAGTACCATGTATGGCATCAGGTAGACTAATTAGATGGTCTTTACTTTTATCTGCTTACTCTCATAACTTAGTGCATAGACCAGGATGTAAAATTCCAAATGCTGATTGCTTATCAAGATTTCCTATACAGCAAGAAAATAATTTTGAAATTTCAGTTCATGTTGGTGAGGAAGTACTATTGCTGGATAGGATAAATTTTACTGGGGTAAATTTTGCAGACATTCATCACGGGACGGATCGTGATCCTATACTTTCACAAGTTCGTAACTATATTTTGCAAGGTTGGAATGTATCTCAGAATTATAATGAAAATTTAAAGCCTTATTTTGACCGTAGACATGAAATAACTGTTGTGCAAGGTGGTCTTTTGTGGGGAAATAGAGTAGTGATACCACCCCAAGGACGAAATGCTTTAATTGAGAACTTACATGATACTCATTCAGGTATTGTAAAAATGAAAAGTCTAGCAAGATGCTATGTATGGTGGTCTCAAATTGATAAATATTTGGATAGATGTGTTCAATTATGCAAAGCTTGTCAAGAATACAGGTCAAACTGTATGGGTAAATAAACAAGGCATCCATGGGAGTTCCCTAGCAAGCCATGGTCAAGGCTACACATTGATTATGCGGGGCCTATGGAGGGTCATATGTTTCTCATTATTGTGAATGCTTATTCTAAACAGCTTGAAGTTATACCAACTCAAGGTTATAATGATAATGTGACTGTGTGTAAACTGCAACTATTATTTGCTACTCACGGACTGCCCAACATAATTGTCGGTGATAATGGTCCTGTTTTTGTTGGTGCTGAATTTTAGAATTTTGTGAGCAATAATGGAATACACCATGTTACAAGTGCTCCTTATCATCCTTCTACAAATGGTTTAGCAGAGAACTCCGTGAAAACATTTAAGATGACTATGAAAAAAATTGATGGATGTACTGAGGAGAAATTGTTGAAGTTATTTTTTTTTTTTTAAGAGTGTGACACCGGGACAGGCAGAAACTGCCCTCATCAACAAAGGCCCGGGCACGAGAAAATACCAAGACGAAGGAAAAGAAAAAGGTTAAGGGCAAGGCAGAGATGAGGTAATGTCACACAAAGGAAAACGACAGACAGAAAAAAGCAGTCAAAGTAAAGAGGACCCAGAGATATGGAGGACTAGGCCATGAGATGACGATAGTTCTGCTTTTTGAAGGATGAAAGGTCATAAGAATTAGGAAAGACAGAAGGAGGAAGAGAGTTCCAGAGTCTGGAAGTAGATGGGAAGAAGCAGTCGCTGCACCGACCAATCAGTGAGCTACAAATCTCCACACAGTACCTGTGAGATGAGGCCGCTTGGCGAGTGTTACGCGGCCTCGGCAGTGGAGGAGGGATGCAACTCGCCAACTCATCAGAGCCGCGATGGAAGTAGTAGCGATAGAAAAGCGAAAGGGAAGATACCTTACGGCGAAGAGAGAGAGAGAATCCAGGTTAGAAGTAAGAGAAAGATCATTAATGAGTCTGACTGCCTTAGATTCAACCCTATCAAGAAGATAAGTAAAGGAAGAAGCACCCCAGATGTGTGAGCAGTATTCTAAGCAGGAGCAGATAAGACATTTGTAAATTTTAAGTAACTGCAATGAGGAAAAGTAATAACAAAAACGAAACAAAACCCCCAATATTTTGGATGAAGATTTAGAAATTTGGATTATGTGATTCCTCCAAGACAAGTTAGAGGCTATATGGATTCCTAATATATTGATAGAGTTGAGAGGGTAAATTTCATTAGTTTCGAAGACAATAGGGTTATCAGGAGGAGAAGAAGATAAAGAGATAGCCAGAAACTGTGTCTTGGAGGCATTGAATTCAACTAAATTTTGAGTGCCCCATTCAGATACTCTCTGCAAATCGGAGTTAAGAGTAGAAGAAAGAGTGACACGAGATTGATTGTGAGTAACAGATGAAGGTTGAGAAGAAAAGGCAGAGGAAAAGTGAAGGGTAGAATCATCGGCAAAGGCATGAAGAAGAGAGGAAGATGGGGACTGTAGAAGATCATTGATAAAGAGAAGGAAGAGAGTAGATGAAAGAATAGAGCCCTGTGGAACACCACTGGAAACAGAGAAAGGGCTAGATGTCGCGCCATCAACAACTACAGATATAGAACGGTCAGTAAGAAAACTGGAAATCAGAGAACAGAAAGAAGGAGTAAAGCCATAGGCAGGGAGTTTGGCCAACAGAGCCTTGTGCCAGACTCTGTCAAAAGCCTTAGAGATATCAAGGATGACGACAAAGGATTCCCCATAGTTCCTCAGAGAAGATGACCATACTTGAATAAGATAGGACAGGAGATCACCAGTGGATCTTGCCTTGCGGAAGCCGTACTGGTGATCAGAGATAAGTGAGTTAGATTCCAGGCATTTCAAGAAGTGAGCATTGAGCAAAGTTTCGAAAACTTTAGCAATAGAGGAGGTTAGAGCAATAGGTCAGTAGTTAGAAGGAATAGAGCGGTCACCCTTCTTAGGAACATGTTGAACTAGAGCATGCTTCCAAGATGAAGGATAGATATTGGTTGACAGAATGAGGCGAAAAAGACGGCAAAGCACGGGGGCCAGTTCATCTGCAAACTCCTTAAGGAACCTTGCAGTGATACTATCGGGACCAGATGCCTTGTTTGTCTTTAGTGAGCGAAGAACCTTATGAACTTTGCGTGAAGAAAGGATAAGGGAGGGCATAGGGTTAGAGAGGGGAAAAGACTGAGGAACAGGTGCGCTGGAATCGTTGATAGAAGAGTTGGCAGAAAAATGAGAGCCAAAGAGAGTGGCTTTGTCAGTGGGAGAGCAAGCTATAGAACCATCAGAACGAATGAGAGGGGGAAAGCTTGAGTTACAGAAGTTTTTGGAGAGGTTTTTGGCTAAGGACCAGAAGCATTTGTCAGTGGGAGAGGAGTTAAGGTCATCAACTTTCCTTTTTATAAATGAAGCCTTAGACCTTCGAATCTGAGCTGTACAGTGATTCCTAGCTATAATAAATGCAGAGCGAGTTAAATCGGAAGGAGAGGCTTGGTAAGATCGGTGAGCCTGATTCCTAGCCTGGATAGCCATGGAGCAGGCACTGTCAAACCAAGGTTTAGGGGGAGAGAAAGTTTTTGTAGAAGAGGGGATGTACGCCTCCATTCCCGCGGTCATGATCTCGGCAAGTTTTAGAGCTACCCGATCAGGGTTGCGGGACCGAAAGCAGTAGTCATCCCATGGGAAGTCAAAGAGAAAATTACGCAAATTTTCATATTGGGTTCGCTCGAAGTGCCAAAGGCGGCGTTGAGTAGGAGGGATTGGTGGTGGGGGAGCGAAAATGGAAGAGACAGAGATCATGGAGTGGTCAGATTTACTAAGAGGGGAAAGCACAGAATAAGAGTAGTTTGAAGGGTTAGAAGTAAAAAATAGGTCAAGAGTGTTTGCAGCATGTTCGTAACGATCAGGAACGCTAGTAGGATGTTTGATAATTTGCTTCAGATCGTGAGTAATAGAGAAAGCATGGGCCTCGCTTCCTCCCACATCAGTGTGAGAAGAATGAAGCCACTCACTGTGGTGTACATTGAAGTCTCTAATGTAGAGAACTTCGGCATGTGGGTGAGAAGACACCAAGGACTCATGGCACGAGGAGAGATATTCAAAGAAAGACACAAACTCGGTGGAGTTTGGAGAACAGTAGCAGAAGCAAAGGATGATAGTGGTAGTGGAGTGATAGACTTTTAGCCAGAGAACATCAAAGTCAGGAGATTTAAGGTCCATGAGCCTCACAGTAGGAGTGTTAATGTTGCAGTAAGCACAGACCCCACCTTTGGAACGAAAACGAGTATACAGATTATAGTGGGAGATTTGGAATGGGTCAGTGGAAGCATGTATAGACAACTGGGTTTCAGAGAGGAGTTTTGTTTCATTATAGGTTTACACCTCATACTACAACTGGTGTTGCTCCTTGTGAACTTTTAATGAAACGAAGGATTAAGTCTAAGTTTGATCTTTTACGTCCTGATGTTGAGAGTCATATTATTAAGAACCAGGAAAATCAGGCCAAGTATTATAAAGGTGCTAAGACAAATTCACCTCCTGAGTTTAAAGTAGGTGATTGCATATTTTAAGGATTATTCTAGGCAAGGACCTCCAAATTTATCTGGTGTTGCGGAAGAATGTACTGGACCTGTTTCATGCAAAATGAGGAGTGAAAATGGAATTGTTCTTCATCGGCATTTTGACCAAATGTTCAAGCAGCTCAAACCTAAATTTGCTGATGTTGAGGTATATAATACCTCTAGTGAGTCTGAATTAGTAAACAGGAGTAGTACATATGATTACCAATATTTGGATAAGATTAAAAATTTTATTGTCGTAGTAAAATCAATATGTGTGATATTCCCAGGATTACACCTACAGTTAACTCAAATTTCAGTCCTGAGGCCAATTCTGGTAGTAGTAATAGTAGTCCAAAGCAAATACCTGAAGTGAGACGTTCAAGTCGAAAGGGTAAACCAGTAGATAGACTGAATTTATAATATGTGAATTAGTAATGGTTTCTGTTATATATATATATATATATATATATATATATATATATATATATATATATATATATATATATATATATATATAT
The DNA here is from genome assembly GCA_037179515.1 of Halocaridina rubra. Lineage (NCBI taxonomy): Eukaryota > Metazoa > Arthropoda > Malacostraca > Decapoda > Atyidae > Halocaridina > Halocaridina rubra. The sequence goes on from JAXCGZ010009609.1 coordinate 96,132, forward strand.
ATATATATATATATATATATATATATATATATATATATATATATATATATATATATATATATATATATATATATATATATATATATATATATATATATATATATATATATATATATATATATATATATATATATATATATATATATATATATATATATATATATATATATATATATATATATATATATATATATATATATATATATATATATATATATATATATATATATATGTGATTACCTAATTGTGATTGCCTAATTGTGTTTACGGGAAAGAGCCCAAAGCTCATATCTTCCCGTCTCCTCATCGGTTCCATTTTATACTTAGTGATACTTATCATACCTGTCCTTAAAACTATGGATTGAGATAGCATTAACTACCTCCTCGCTTAGCCAATTCCAATTATCAACTACTCTTACACTGAAAAAGTATTTTCTTACATCCTGCAAACAAGTTTTCTTACGAAGCTTCAAACTCTGACCTCTAGTTCTAGAGCCAGCCATGTCAAAATATCGATCCCTATCCACTCTATCATAGTCATGAAGGAATTTAAAGACTGTCACCATATCCCCCCTCACTCTTCTAGCTTCGAGTGATGGTAAGTCTAATTCCCTCAGCCTCTCATCATAACTGAGATTGCGTATTTCTGGTACCAGTTTCGTGGCATGTCTTTGAACTTTCTCAAGCTTAGCTATGTGCTTTTTCAAGTGCGGATTCCAAAAGGGGGCTGCATATTCGAGTTTTGGCCTCACATAGGTTACATAAATATTTCTGAACATTTCCTTGTCCATGCGACTGAAGGCTACCTTTACATTTGATAAAAATGCGTATGCTGCCCTTACTATGCCATTTATATGTATTTCTGGAGACAAATCTCCCAGTATGTTTACTCCTAGATCTCTCTCATTTTCTGTCTCTTGAAGTTGTACTCCAGCCACCGAGTAGTCAAGCTTGGGCCTTCTTGCACTTGTACCTATTCTCATTACCTTACATTTTGAAGTATTGAATTTCATTAGCCACTTTTCTGACCACTCATGCAGATTATTTAGATCCTCCTGAGGTTCTCTACCATTGTTCTCATTTTTTACTTTCTTCACAATCTTTGCATCATCTGCAAACATATTCATGAATGAATTTACAGACTCTGGTAGGTCATTTACATATACAACGAACAAAAGTGGCCCTAAAACTGAACCCTGTGGAACTCCACTACTAACTCTTCTCCATTCAGACACTCAGTGTCTTACTCTAACCCTCTGTTCCCTTCCTTCTAAGTAAGTTTTTATCCATTCCAAAACATTTCCACCTATTCTAGCCATTGCTTGCAGCTTCCTAATAAGTCTCCCATGTGGAACAGTGTCAAACGCTTTCTGGAAGTCTAGGAATATGCAATCTGCCCAGCCCTCTCTTTCCTGTAAGATTTGGCTTACCTCATCATAAAATTCTAATAAGTTTGTTACTGTTGATCTACCTTCTCTGAAGCCATGTTGCCTCACTGACAAAAAGTTGAAGGATTCCAAGTGAAGAGAGATATGTTTCCTTAGTAGTTTCTCCATAACTTTGCAAACTATGCTGGTCAAGGAAACTGGTCTATAGTTCAGAGCCGTATCCCTCCTTCCCTTTTTGAAGATAGGTATCACATTTGCTTGTTTCCAGCGATACCTTTGCTTGTTTCCAGCATCTTGGAATCTCCCCTGACTCCAGTGACTTTTTAAATATGATACTTAGTGCCACTGATATTGAGTTTGCGCATTTTTTAAGCACATGAGGGGATATGTCATCAGGACCTGTAGCTTTATGAACATCTAAATCCATCAGCACTTTGCATACCTCTGTGGCTGTAAGGTTGATGTTCTCTAATACCGGCCCTTGAGCTTCTATCACTGCAATCTGAGGAGGTGGGGTATTTTCTACTGTAAATACTGACTGAAACTCCTTGTTCAATTCTTTGCAGATCTCTTCATCCGTCTCAGTGATGCTTCCATCTTCTCTCTTTAGCCTTAAAACCTGTTCTTTTACCTTCAGTTTTCCTCTGATAAAGCTGTGGAAAAGTTTGGGATTTTCTTTAGCCTTCCTGGTGATGTCCCTCTCATAGTCTCTCTCTGCCTCTCTCCTTTTACTTAGGTAGTCATTTCTTGCTCTTTTGTAGGTTTGCCAGGCATTTATGTTTTTTCTCCTCCTATACTTTTTCCAGCATTTGTCTCTCCACTCCTTAGCTCTTTTACACCCATTATCGAACCATTTCTCTCTGGCATGAATTACACCTACTTTAGTGACAGGTATGCAGCAATCTACTATCTTCCCATATTTCTCACAAAAGATGTCATACATTTCTTGTACAGATTTGTTGTAAAATAAGGTTCTCCAGTCAAGAACTGCAAAAAGCTCATTCATTTTGATGTAATCTCCTTTCGGATAGTTCCTCCTCATGTCCTCAGTGCCTCTACTCTCAGGAAGAATATCTTCAATGATATACTCCATCAACAACACACAGTGGTCACTCTTTCCAATTGGTGGTTCATACTCAATTTTTTCAATATCCAACACATTATCTGTGAACACTAGATCAAGTAGTGATGGCTCATCCCCACCCCTGGCCCTTGTTGGTTCCATTACATGTTGGTGTAGGAAATTCCCTTGTACGCAATCTAGGAATCTTGCCCCGAATGAGTCCTCACCACTGTGTGGGTCAAGATTTATCCAATCTATCTCTTTATGATTAAAGTCTCCCATAATCAAAATCCTACATTTTTTTTCCCGTGCCATGTTAACAACTGAGTTTATGACTTCAATAGTACCTATATGACTTTCCTCATAAACTTCAAGCCTATTTTGGTTCCTTGGTGGGTTGTATACAACAGTTATTATAATGCTCTCTGACCCAGTATTTATGCGAGCAACAAGAAATTCCTTGAACTCACTTTCTATAGCCAAGTTAATTTCTTCAACTTGAATCCTTTCACTTATGAGCAGTGCTATCCCTCCACCAGTCCTCTCAGATCTTTCAACCCTTAGTATTCTGAAGCCCTTAGGAAAAACTGTGACACTGTTTATGTCCTCACTCAACTTAGTCTCTGTAATTGCTACTATATCTGCCTTACAGTTGTGAATCCTATCTTTTAATTCTACTGCCTTACCAGCTAATCCATCAGCATTTGTGTATAACAATCTTAATGAGGCCCCATCCCCTGATCTTCTGTCATTATCTTCTTTATCTCCCCTTTGTCTGGAAGAACTCTGTAATGAAAATTTTTCTTCTCTTCTTCATTTCTTTCATCATTTAACCTTCTTGCCTCTTGCAACAAGTTTTTGATCTTTCCCATCTCTTCCTGTGTTCTGTATCGTCTAATGAGCACGTCTTTGAATTCTTGAACGTCTTTTAGACTTTTTTTTCTCAACAATATTTCCCTACATGTTTCCCCTCTCTCAAAGGTTACTTTTGTTGGTCTCGGCTTTCCTTCCCTCGAATATTTACCTAGTTAGTGTATGTTTACAATATCCTCAGGACCACATACTACTCCAAGCTTTCTTCTCAGGTCTACAACCCTAGCTTTATTTTCTTCAAGTCTCCCCTGCCATATTGGCTCCTGGGATTCGCTTATGCCTGAGATTACCACTGTCTTCTCCTTATCAAGTGCCTGTCTGATGAGTGGGTTTGCCCTTTCCATCACAACGTCTTTCATTTTTTCGATTACTGTCTCTTTATAGTCAACTGTTTGTATGTTTTCCAGTGCCACCACTTTTACAGCCTCTTTTACTGCCACATTCCCCTGTGTAGTGTATGTATGTATGTGATTACCTAATTGTGTTTACGGGAAAGAGCCCAAAGCTCGTATCTTCCCGTCTCCTCATCGGTTCCATTTTTAGACTTAGTGATACTTATCATACCTGTCCTTAAAACTATGGATTGAGGTAGCATTAACTACCTCCTCGCTTAGCGAATTCCAATTATCAACTACTCTTACACTGAAAAAGTATTTCCTTACATCCTGCAAACAAGTTTTCTTCCGAAGCTTCAAACTATGACCTCTAGTTCTAGAGCCAGCCATATCGAAATATCGATCCCTATCCACCCTATCATAACCATGAAGGAATTTAAAGACTGTCACCATATCCCCCCTTAATCTTCTAGCTTCGAGTGATGGCAAGTCTAATTCCCTCAGCCTCTCATCATAACCGAGATTGCGTATTTCTGGCACCAGTTTCGTGGCATGTCTTTGAACTTTTTCAAGCTTAGCTATGTGCTTTTTCAAGTGCGGATTCCAAAAGGGGGCTGCATATTCGAGTTTTGGCCTCACATAGGTTACATAAATATTTCTGAACATTTCCTTGTCCATGTGCCTGAAGGCTACCCTTACATTTGATAAGAATGCATATGCTGCCCTTACTACGCCATTTATATGTATTTCTGGAGACAAATCTGCCAGTATGTTTACTCCTAGATCTCTCTCATTTTCTGTCTCTTGAAGTTGTACTCCAGCCACCGAGTAGTCAAGCTTGGGCCTTCTTGCACTTGTACCCATTCTCATTACCTTACATTTTGAGGTATTGAATTTCATTAGCCACTTTTCTGACCACTCATGCAGATTATTTAGATCCTCCTGAAGTTCTCTACCATTGTTCTCATTTTTTACTTTCTTCACAATCTTTGCATCATCTGCAAACATATTCATGAATGAATTTACAGACTCTGGTAGGTCATTTACATATACAAGGAACAAAAGTGGCCCTAAAACTGAACCCTGTGGAACTCCACTACTAACTCTTCTCCATTCAGACACTGAGTGTCTTACTCTAACCCTCTGTTCCCTTCCTTCTAAGTAAGTTTTTATCCATTCCAAGACATTTCCACCTATTCTAGCCATTGATTGCAGCTTCCTAATAAGTCTCCCATGTGGAACAGTGTCAAACGCTTTCTGGAAGTCTAGGAATATGCAATCTGCCCAGCCCTCTCTTTCCTGTAAGATTTGGCTTACCTCATCATAAAATTCTAATAAGTTTGTTACTGTTGATCTTCCTTCTCTGAAGCCATGTTGCCTCACTGACAAAAAGTTGAAGGATTCCAAGTGAAGAGAGATATGTTTCCTTAGTAGTTTCTCCATAAGTTTGCAAACTATGCTGGTCAAGGAAACTGGTCTATAGTTCAGAGCCGTATCCCTCCTTCCCTTTTTGAAGATAGGTATCACATTTGCTTGTTTCCAGCATCTTGGAATCTCCCCCGACTCCAATGACTCCTTAAATATGATACTTAGTGCCACTGATATTGTGTTTGCGCAATTTTTAAGCACAAGAGGGGATATGTCATCAGGACCTGTAGCTTTATGAACATCTAAATCCATCAGCGCTTTGCATACCTCTGTGGCTGTAAGGTTGATGTTCTCTAATACCGGCCCTTGAGCTTTTATCACTGCAATCTGAGGGGGTGGGGTATTTTCTACTGTAAATACTGACTGAAACTCCTTGTTCAATTCTTTGCAGATCTCTTCGTCCGTCTCAGTGATGCTTCCATCCGCTCTCTTTAGCCTTAAAACCTGTTCTTTTACCTTCAGTTTTCCTCTGATAAAGCTGTGGAAAAGCTTGGGATTTTCTTTAGCCTTCCTGGTGATGTCCCTCTCATAATCTTTCTCTGCCTCTCTCCTTTTACTTAGGTAGTCATTTCTTGCTCTTTTGTAGGTTTGCCAGGCATTTATGTTTTTTCTCCTCCTATACCTTTTCCAGCATTTGTCTCTCCACTCCTTAGCTCTTTTACACCCATTATCGAACCATTTGTCTCTGGCATGAATTACACCTACTTTGGTGACAGGTATGCAGCAATCTACTATCTTCCCATATTTCTCACAAAAGATGTCATACATTTCTTGTACAGATTTGTTGTAAAATAAGGTTCTCCAGTCAATAACTGCAAAAAGCTCATTCATTTTGATGTAATCTCCTTTCTGATAATTCCTCCTCATGTCCTCAGTGCCTCTACTCTCAGGAAGAATGTCTTCAATGATATACTCCATCAACAACACACAGTGGTCACTCTTTCCAATTGGTGGTTCATACTCAATATTTTCAATATCCAACACATTATCTGTGAACACCAGATCAAGTAGTGATGGCTCATCCCCACCCCTGGCTCTTGTTGGTTCCATTACATGTTGGTGTAGGAAATTCCCTTGTACGCAATCTAGGAATCTTGCCCCAAATGAGTCCTCACCACTGTGTGGGTCAAGATTTATCCAATCTATCTCTTTATGATTAAAGTCTCCCATAATCAAAATCCTACATTTTTTCTCCCGCGCCATGTTAACAACTGAGTTTATGACTTCAATCGTACCTATATGACTTTCCTCATAAATTTCAAGCCTATTTTGGTTCCTTGGTGGGTTGTATACAACAGTTATTATAATGCTCTCTGACCCAGTATTTATGCGAGCAACAAGAAATTCCCTGAACTCACTTTCTATAGCCAAGTTTATTTCTTCAACTTGAATCCTCTCACTTATGAGCAGTGCTATCCCTCCACCAGTCCTCTCAGATCTTTCGACCCTTAGTATTCTGAAGCCCTTAGGAAAAACTGTGACACTGTTTATGTCCTCACTCAACTTAGTCTCTGTAATTGCTACTATATCTGCCTTACTGTTGTGAATCCTATCTTTTAATTCTACTGCCTTACCAGCTAATCCATCAGCATTTGTGTATAACAATCTTAATGAGGCCCCATCCCCTGATCTTCTGTCATTATCTTCTTTATCTCCCCTTTGTCTGGAAGTATTCCGTAACGAAAATTTTTCTTCTCTTCTTCATTTCTTTCATCATTTAACCTTCTTGCCTCTTGCAACAAGTTTTTGATCTTTCCCATCTCTTCCTGTGTTCTGTATCGTCTAATGAACACTTCTTTGCATTCTTGAAGGTCTTTTAGACTTTTTTTCTCAACAATATTTCCCTACATGTCTCCCCTCTCTCAAAGGTTACTTTTGTTGGTCTTGGCTTTCCTTCCCTCGAATATTTACCTAGTTGGTGTATGTTTACAATATCCTCAGGACCACATACTACTCCAAGCTTTCTTATCAGGTCTACAACGTTAGCTTTATTTTCTTCAAGTCTCCCCTGCCATGTTGGCTCCTGGGATTCACTTATGCCTGAGATTACCACTGTCTTCTCCTTATCAAGTGCCTGTCTGATGAGTGGGTTTGCCCTTTCCATCACAACGTCTTTCATTTTTTCGATTACTGTCTCTTTATAGTCAACTGTTTGTATGTTTTCCAGTGCCACCACCTTTACAGCCTCTTTTACTGCCACATTCCCCTTTAGTGCATCAGCAAAGGACGTTTTCATGGCATCATTTTCCATATTCAGCTCCTGGAACTCTTTTCTGAACTGTTCAATGTTTTCCTTAATCTGAACATTCCAAGCAGCAATCTCGTCTCTCTCAGAAGATAGCAGTGAACTAACATCTAATTCCTTTAGGTTGTCATTTAGCTGTTGGTTTTTATCTTCTTGTTTAGAAATTCTAGATTCTAGTTGACTCTTTTCCCCTTCCAGCTTCTTTATTCTTTTTTCTAGTTCCTTTCTCTCCTGCCCTTGTGCTTTATTTGCTTCCTCCAAAGATCTTATTTGTTCTCTGAGTGTTTCATTCTCTTTCATTTCTCCATCCATATTCCGAATTTTATCATCAAGGCTTGTAACCATTTCCTCTAACTTCTTGATTCTCTGTTTAAGTCCTCTGATGACTACCCCTTCTCCCGACCCATGGGTGGGAGAGGTTTGGGACAGAGATGGCTTCATTTTTATGTTCTCCCTCTCACAGAATATAGAAAGAAGACGAGAAAGAGGAAAAAAAAAAAAAAGAGAAAAACTTCTAATTTACCTTCACACAGAATTTTTATATCTCCATATAAGTGCTATTTAGTGACTCAGTTTGTCTCCTTTCTGGTAACACACATCTTAACTTAAAAACTTGACCATGGTAATTTAAGTATAAAAAGAAAAAGAAAAACAAAAGTCAAACCTGAAGGAAAATTCGAATTTGTGTTCGAGGTGGCACCCACCTGTTTCTGTTATATATTCTTCCTAACTGATAAACTGACTTGCTAACCAAGATATGTTATCACGGGATTTAGACTTTACATTTAACTCAATATATATACAAAATAACAAAATAGCAAAAGAGAAAGCTAAAAGAAAAGCAAAAAAAAAATGAAGAAAATAGGACTGCTGTACTACTTGGCAACTTAACTCCGTACTGTTGACAGGTGGGTATTTGGTATTTTTTTTTTCTTTTATTATTCAATTTTTTCGTGTATCAAACTAACTAACTAGTTAATATAAATGGGAAGGATACTGTTTTTAACAATATATAGAACCACAGGATCAGGTAAAACGGCTTAAGAGCTTTCCCCAGTTTACACAAAAAATTAGGTAATGTGGTGTGAGGCTCCACGTCTGGCAACTCTTCTAGATTTCCCTCAAGGCAGAAACTGGACGGCAGCTTCTCTCTCTTCCTCACGAAAAGGTTCTCAATTTTTTTCCTTTAATATGAACAGTCTCGTCTTACAACAAATACTAGTTTTTGTACTCACAATACTCTGCAGGATTTCAGATTTATGGAAATTATGGTAAAGTTTTCCACTAAGTACTTTAGTCACTCGAAACAGTTAAAAATTTAAGAGGAGCAATTCCGTGTGTCACTGAACGCGCGGTGTGTATAACAATCTTAATGAGGCCCCATCCCCTGATCTTCTGTCATTATCTTCTTTATCTCCCCTTTGTCTGGAAGAACTCTGTAATGAAAATTTTTCTTCTCTTCTTCATTTCTTTCATCATTTAACCTTCTTGCCTCTTGCAACAAGTTTTTGATCTTTCCCATCTCTTTCTGTGTTCTGTATCGTCTAATGAACACTTCTTTGAATTCTTGAACGTCTTTTAGACTTTTTTTTCTCAACAATATTTCCCTACATGTTTCCCCTCTCTCAAAGGTTACTTTTGTTGGTCTCGGTTTTCCTTCCCTCGAATATTTACCTAGTTGGTGTATGTTTACAATATCCTCAGGACCACATACTACTCCAAGCTTTCTTATCAGGTCTACAACCCTAGCTTTATTTTCTTCAAGTCTCCCCTGCCATATTGGCTCCTGGGATTCGCTTAAGCCTGAGATTACCACTGTCTTCTCCTTATCAAGTGCCTGTCTGATGAGTGGGTTTGCCCTTTCCATCACAACGTCTTTCATTTTTTCGATTACTGTCTCTTTATAGTCAACTGTTTGTATGTTTTCCAGTGCCACAACCTTTACAGCCTCTTTTACTGTCACATTCCCCTTTAGTGTATGTATGTATGTATGTATGTAAGTATGTATGTATGTATGTATGTATGTATGTATGTATGTGATTACCTAATTGTGTTTACGGGAAAGAGCCCAAAGCTCGTATCTTCCCGTCTCCTGATCGGTTCCATTTTAGACTTAGTGATACTTATCATACCTGTCCTTAAAACTATGGATTGAGATAGCATTAACTACCTCCTCGCTTAGCGAATTCCAATTATCAACTACTCTTACACTGAAAAAGTATTTCCTTACATCCTGCGAAGAAGTTTTCTTACGAACCTTCAAACTATGACCTCTAGTTCTAGAGCCAGCCATATCAAAATATCGATCCCTATCCACTCTATCATAACCATGAAGGAATTTAAAGACTGTCACCATATCCCCCTCACTCTTCTAGCTTCGAGTGATGGTAAGTCTAATTCCCTCAGCCTCTCATCATAACTGAGATTGCGTATTTCTGGCACCAGTTTCGTGGCATGTCTTCAAACTTTTTCAAGCTTAGCTATGTGCTTTTTCAAGTGCGGATTCCAAAAGGGGGCTGCATATTCGAGTTTTGGCCTCACATAGGTTACATAAATATTTCTGAACATTTCCTTGTCCATGTGCCTGAAGGCTACCCTTACATTTGATAAGAATGCATATGCTGCCCTTACTATGCCATTTATATGTATTTCTGGAGACAAATCTGCCAGTATGTTTACTCCTAGATCTCTCTCATTTTCTGTCTCTTGAAGTTGTACTCCAGCCACCGAGTAGTCAAGCTTGGGCCTTCTTGCACTTGTACCCATTCTCATTACCTTACATTTTGAAGTATTGAATTTCATTAGCCACTTTTCTGACCACTCATGCAGATTATTTAGATCCTCCTGAAGTTCTCTACCATTGTTCTCGTTTTTTACTTTCTTCACAATCTTTGCATCATCTGCAAACATATTCATGAATGAATTTACAGACTCTGGTAGGTCATTTACATATACAAGGAACAAAAGTGGCCCTAAAACTAAACCCTGTGGAACTCCACTACTAACTCTTCTCCATTCAGACACTGAGTGTCTTACTCTAACCCTCTGTTCCCTTCCTTCTAAGTAAGTTTTTATCCATTCCAAAACATTTCCACCTATTCTAGCCATTGATTGCAGCTTCCTAATAAGTCTCCCATGTGGAACAGTGTCAAACGCTTTCTGGAAGTCTAGGAATATGCAATCTGCCCAGCCCTCTCTTTCCTGTAAGATTTGGCTTACCTCATCATAAAATTCTAATAAGTTTGTTACTGTTGATCTACCTTCTCTGAAGCCATGTTGCCTCACTGACAAAAAGTTGAAGGATTCCAAGTGAAGAGAGATATGTTTCCTTAGTAGTTTCTCCATAAGTTTGCAAACTATGCTGGTCAAGGAAACTGGTCTATAGTTCAGAGCCGTATCCCTCCTTCCCTTTTTGAAGATAGGTATCACATTTGCTTGTTTCCAGCATCTTGGAATCTCCCCCGACTCCAGTGACTCCTTAAATATGATACTTAGTGCCACTGATATTGTGTTTGCGCATTTTTTAAGCACATGAGGGGATATGTCATCAGGACCTGTAGCTTTATGAACATCTAAATCCATCAGCGCTTTGCATACCTCTGTGGCTGTAAGGATGATGTTCTCTAATACCGGCCCTTGAGCTTCTATCACTGCAATCTGAGGGGGTGGGGTATTTTCTACTGTAAATACTGACTGAAACTCCTTGTTCAATTCTTTGCAGATCTCTTCATCCGTCTCAGTGATGCTTCCATCCGCTCTCTTTAGCCTTAAAACCTGTTCTTTTACCTTCAGTTTTCCTCTGATAAAGCTGTGGAAAAGCTTGGGATTTTCTTTAGCCTTCCTGGTGATGTCCCTCTCATAGTCTCTCTCTGCCTCTCTCCTTTTACTTAGGTAGTCATTTCTTGCTCTTTTGTAGGTTTGCCAGGCATTTATGTTTTTTCTCCTCCTATACCTTTTCCAGCATTTGTCTCTCCACTCCTTAGCTCTTTTACACCCATTATCGAACCATTTCTCTCTGGCATGAATTACACCTACTTTGGTGACAGGTATGCAGCAATCTACTATCTTCCCATATTTCTCACAAAAGATGTCATACATTTCTTGTACAGATTTGTTGTAAAATAAGGTTCTCCAGTCAATAACTGCAAAAAGCTCATTCATTTTGATGTAATCTCCTTTTGGATAGTTCCTCCTCATGTCCTCAATGCCTCTACTCTCAGGAAGAATATCTTCAATGATATACTCCATCAACAACACACAGTGGTCACTCTTTCCAATTGGTGGTTCATACTCAATTTTTTCAATATCCAACACATTATCTGTGAACACTAGATCAAGTAGTGATGGCTCATCCCCACCCCTGGCCCTTGTTGGTTCCATTACATGTTGGTGTAGGAAATTCCCTTGTACGCAATCTAGGAATCTTGCCCCGAATGAGTCCTCACCACTGTGTGGGTCAAGTTTTATCCAATCTATCTCTTTATGATTAAAGTCTCCCATAATCAAAATCCTACATTTTTTTTCCTGTGCCATGTTAACAACTGAGTTTATGACTTCAATAGTACCTATATGACTTTCCTCATAAACTTCAAGCCTATTTTGGTTCCTTGGTGGGTTGTATACAACAGTTATTATAATGCTCTCTGACCCAGTATTTATGCGAGCAACAAGAAATTCCTTGAAATCACTTTCTATAGCCAAGTTTATTTCTTTAACTTGAATCCTTTCACTTATGAGAAGTGCTATCCCTCCACCAGTCCTCTCAGATCTTTCAACCCTTAGTATTCTGAAACCCTTGGGAAAAACTGTGACACTGTTTATGTCCTCACTCAACTTAGTCTCTGTAATTGCTACTATATCTGCCTTACTGTTGTGAATCCTATCTTTTAATTCTACTGCCTTACCAGCTAATCCATCAGCATTTGTGTATAACAATCTTAATGAGGCCCCATCCCCTGATCTTCTGTCATTATCTTCTTTATCTCCCCTTTGTCTGGAAGAACTCTGTAATGAAAATTTTTCTTCTCTTCTTCATTTCTTTCATCATTTAACCTTCTTGCCTCTTGCAACAAGTTTTTGATCTTTCCCATCTCTTCCTGTGTTCTGTATTGTCTAATGAACACTTCTTTGAATTCTTGAAGGTCTTTTAGACTTTTTTTTCTCAACAATATTTCCCTACATGTTTCCCCTCTCTCAAAGGTTACTTTTGTTGGTCTCGGCTTTCCTTCACTCGAATATTTACCTAGTTGGTGTATGTTTACAATATCCTCAGGACCACATACTACTCCAAGCTTTCTTATCAGGTCTACAACCCTAGCTTTATTTTCTTCAAGTCTCCCCTTTCATGTTGGCTCCTGGGACTCGCTTATGCCTGAGATTACCACTGTCTTCTCCTTATCAAGTGCCTGTCTGATGAGTGGGTTTGCCCTTTCCATCACAACTTCATTCATTTTTTCGATTACTGTCTCTTTATAGTCAACTGTTTATATGTTTTCCAGTGCCACCACCTTTACAGCCTCTTTTACTGCCACATTCCCCTTTAGTGCATCAGCAAAGGAAGTTTTCATGGCATCATTTTCCATATTCAACTCCTGGAACTCTTTTCTGAACTGTTCAATGTTTTCCTTAATCTGGACATTCCAAGCAGCAATCTCGTCTCTCTCAGAAGAGAGCAGTGAACTAACATCTAATTCCTTTAGGTTGTCATTTAGCTGTTTGTTTTTATCTTCTTGTTTAGAAAGTCTAGATTCTAGTTGACTCTTTTCCCCTTCCAGCTTTTTTATTCTTTTTTCTAGTTCCTTTCTCTCCTGCCCTTGTGCTTTATTTGCTTCCTCCAAAGATCTTATTTGCTCTCTGAGTGTTTCATTCTCTTTCATTTCTCCATCCATATTCTGAATTTTATCATCAAGGCTTATAACCATTTCCTCTATATTCTTGATTTTCTGTTTGAGTCTCCTGATGGCTACCCCTCCTACCGACCCATGGATGGGAGAGGTTTGGGACAGAGATGGCGTCATTTTTATGTTCTCCCTCTCACAGAATATAGAAAGAAGACGCGAAAGAGGAAAAAAAAAGAGAAAAACTTTTAATTAAGCTTCACACCGAATTTTTATATCTCCATATAAGTGCTATTTAGTGACTCAGTTTATCTCTTTTCTGGTAACACACATCTTAACTTAAAAACTTGACCATGGTAATTTAAGGATAAAAAGAAAAAGAAAAAACAAATGCAACAAAACAAAAGTCAAACCTGAAGGAAAAATTCGAACCTGTGTCTGAGGTGGCACCCACCTGTTTCTGCTATATATTCTTCCTAACTGATAACCCCCCTTGCTAACCAAGGTATGTTATCACAAGATTAGACTTTACATTTAACTCAATATATATACAAAATAAAAACAAAATAGTAAAAGAGAAAGCTAAAAGAAAAGCAAAAAAAAAAAATGAAGAAAATAAGACAGCTGTACTACTTGGCAACTTAACTCAGTACTGTTGACAGGTGGATATTTGTTTGTTTTTTACTTATTCAATTTTTTCTTGTATCAAACTAACTAACAAGTTAATATAAATGGGAAGGATACTGATTTTAACAATATATGGAACCACAGGATCAGGTAAACGTGTGTGTGTGTGTGTGTGTGTGTGTGTGTGTGTGTGTGTGTGTGTGTGTGTGTGTACTTACCTAATTGTGTTTACGGGAAAGAGCCCAAAGCTCGTATCTTCCCGTCTCCTGCTCGGTGTGTGTGTGTGTGTGTGTGTGTGTGCTTGTGCGCATTATATATAGCCAAAGCTCTTCTTCCATGCGAACTCTCTCTTCCATCTCTGTCCTCCCTATCATCCTCATATCATCTCCTCCCGCTCCTGTTTATACCTTTTCATCTCTTACTGCGTAGAATAGTCGTATTCCATTGGTACTTGTTATGAGGATATTACAGTGAAACTTATTATAATTCTTTACTGTATTTTATTATTATTATTATTATTATTATTATTATTATTATTATTATTATTATTATTATTATTATTATTATTGTTGTTGTTGTTGTTGTTGTTGTTGTTGTTGTTAATCTTGTTGTTTTTGTTGTTATTATTACTATGATAATAATAATAATTTTAATAATAATAATAATAATAATAATAATAATAATAATAATAATAATAATAATAATAATAATAATAATGGTTTGGTTTGGTTTGGTTTCGGTTTTACGTCACGAATTCAATAATGATAATAATAATAAATATAATAATAATAATAATAATAATAATAATAATAATAATAATAATTTTTTATTAATAATATTATTACTATTGTTATTTTTATTATTATTATAGTTATTATTTTTATTATTATTATTATTATTATTATTATTATTATTATTATTATTATTATTATTATTATTATTATTATTATAATGACATAGATGAAGGTTAATAAGTAGAGAGGGACTGGCAGGCAGGCAGGATTTGGAGAAAAATGGAAGATTTTTCTAAATGGAAGGTTGAACCCTGAGATTTCCTCTAACAAGCTTATTATTATAATGGTGACCAGCCTTTGATATTCTCTCTCTCTCTCTCTCTCTCTCTCTCTCTCTCTCTCTCTCTCTCTCTCTCTCTCTCTCTCTCTCTCTCTCTCTCTCTCTCCTCTCTCTCTCTCTCTCTCTCTCGATTCTCTTTCGGGTTGAAAATTTTAATCAAATATAAAATCTGGATCCCAGGCTAAACTTAACCTAGCTTAACCTAAAATAATAATAATGATGATAATAATAATAATAACAATAATAATAATAATAATAATAATAATAATAATAATAATAATAATAATAATAATAATAATAATAATAATAATAATAATAATAATAATAATAATAACAGCAACAGTAATATTAGTTCTTCTTCTTCTTCTTCTTCTTCTTCTTCTTCTTCTTCTTCTTCTTCTTCTTCTTCTTCTTATTCTTATTCTTATTCTTATTCTTATTATTATTATTATTATTATTATTATTATTATTATTATTATTATTATTGTAGTTGTTGTAATCACATCTCAGTGTTGTTTTTGGAATAAAATTATTCTGAAATACCAGGTTTAGGCAAAATATATTTTGCTTTAATGGTCAGGAGACAGGGAACTGACTGTATGTATGTATATATGTATGTTTATTTCATCTAATACAGTTGAGTGGTATATTTCAATAATTGCTTCGTCATATATACATATATGCATGCATAGAAATACTTTAATGCATATTTGCATGCTTACGTGTATTCATACATACATGCCTTCTTACATACACACACTTTCATACATTCTTACATACAGTAATGCATACATGCATGCGTACGTGTATTCATACATACATGCGTTCTTACATACACATTCTTGCATATATTCTTACAGTAATGCATACATACATGCCATTGCACTTACATACATACTTGTATTCTAACATACATGCATACTAACATACATATACATGCATACTTACTCGTACATACATTACTGCATACGAACATGAATATGCACTTACATAGATGCAGGTATTCATACATATATGCATACTAACATACTAATACATACATACTTACTCGTATATACATTACTGCATACGAACATGAATATGCACTAACATGCATACTTGTATTCTAACATACGTGCATACTAACATACATATACATACATACATACTTACTCGTACATACATTACTGCATACGAACATGAATATACATACATGTATTCATATATATATTCATATTTACATGCGCAAACATACATGCATACATGCAAATATCCTGTCATGGTCAAACAAACAAGTTAATGGAATCATTGCAAAGTAAGTCACTCAGTTGCCACTTACACGAACGGAAAGTAATTAAAAATAATAACCATGAAAATGGGGAAAAAAAATATATTCCCAGATAAAATGTTTGCGAAAAGCTGAAAAGTTACATGTAAAAAAAATAGAGTAGATGTCTGTTGCAGCCTCGTAGTTTAAGTTGATTACTCAATTACTATATTAACATTTAACAAAATTGTTTTGTGAAATTAGGTCTTTCACTCACAATAGTTCGTGGTGGTCTCTGTTTGTATGGGTGGACTCCATTTTCACCTATTTCTGGATAGCAGGTTCTGGAAAATGGGCAACAAACACTCGAACATAGATTTTTTAAATAGGTGATTTGCCTGTTTAAAGGACACATTCAGTTACGAAATCTTGCAAAAGAGCATTTTAATTCTTAATCTCTGATGTCTTTTCCCAGTTTTGGACAGAAACTATTCGTGGTTGTCCGGTTCTTTTTCTATGCCTACAGCTACACAGAATATTCTTGGATATTCATTACACATCTCTTATTATCCCTTCACATCTGGCAAGTCATTACACTCTCTATCTCTGTTTCTCTTTACTTTATGTATTCTTCGTGCCCAGGCTCGATTAGGCGGTCGAAATGATGGTTTGGTACACCAGCATATAAAAAAATAGAACTAAAATCCAATGAATAAGAAAGAAAAGTCCATCAAATTGGTGTATGGTGGCGAGATCTAAGAAGAAATGAAACATCAGATAATTTTTCTTTTTCTAATTGTGACACCAGGACGGGCCAAAAAATAATAAATTAAAAAGAAAAATTATCTGATGTTTCATTTATTCCTAGATCTCACCACCATACACTATTTTGACAGCCTATTCTCTTAATTTTTGTATGAATTTTTGTTTAGGCCTATACTGTTGTACCAAACCCTCCAACACATCTCATTACAGCCAATTCTCTTTTCTTATGGTTTGTGTATTTAACTTTCTTTCTTTTGTCTTAGCAAACCTCACAGTACAACCTCATTTCGGCAACCTCTTTTCTTTTCTCTTGGTGTTTCTATCCATTTACTGTTATACTGGTTTACCACACCTCAAGTATGGCCTCATATTAGTATAATGTCATTCTTTTATATATTTTTTCCCTCGTGTTCCTTGGTGCTGACCTATAAGACCTCACCAGTATCCTTCCAGCTTCATTTCGGCAGTCTCTTCTCTCTGTTCGCTTATATTTTGAATTCAATTTCCTCTGGCTAGTACAGTGGTAACGCGCTGGCTTCGCATTCACTAGGTCGAGAGATCGGTTCCCGTCGAAGACCGAGAGTTTAAGCTGTTTACTGACAGGTTACTGCTGTGGCTGTGCACCACAGTGGGGGGTTGGGGCTTGCTCCGACTGACGAATACCCATTGTATAATGGAAATAAAGGTTTTTTATTATTATTATTATTATTATTATTATTCTTATTATTATTATTATTATTATTATTATTATTATTATTATTATGCTACGGCATCAGTTAAATTCCACTCCTAGTGCTCGAACAGAGCACGAAAAACAGAAGACACGGAACGAACAAGTAGGATATTGTTGGAGTGGACAGAAATCCCAATACATAAACACACACACACACACACACACACACACACACACACACACACACACACACACACACACACACACACACACACACACACACACACACACACACACACAGTCTTTAAATTCCTTCATGGTTATGATAGAGTGGATAGGGATCGATATTTTGATATGGCTGGCTCTAGAACTAGAGGTCACTGTTTGAAGCTTCGTAAGAAAACTTCTTTGCAGGATGTAAGGAAATACTTTTTCAGTGTAAGAGTAGTTGATAATTGGAATTCGCTAAGCGAGGAGGTAGTTAATGCTATCTCAATCCATAGTTTTAAGGACAGGTATGATAAGTATCACTAAGTCTAAAATGGAACCGATGAGGAGACGGGAAGATACGAGCTTTGGGCTCTTTCCCGTAAACACAATTAGGTAATCACACACACACACACACACACACACACACACACACACACACACACACACACACACACACACACACACACACACACACACACACATACACACACACACACACACACACAAACACACACACACCGCGCGTTCAGTGACACACGGAATTGCTCCTCTTAAATTTCAAAGTTTCGAGTGACTAAAGTGCTTAGTGGAAAACTTTACCATAATTTCCAAAAATATGAAAGCGTGCAGAGTATTGTGAGTACAAAAACTAATATTTGTTGTAAGGCGAGACTGTTCATATTAAAGGAAAAAAAATTGAGAACTTTTTCGTGAGAAGAGAGAGAAGCTGCCGTCCAGTTTCTGCCTTGAGGGAAATCTAGAAGAGTTGCCAGACGTGGAGCCTCACACCACATTACCTAATTTTTGTGTAAACTGGGGAAAGCTCTTGAGCCGTTTTACCTGATCCTGTGGTTCTATATATTGTTAAAAACAGTATCCTTCCCATTTATATTAACTAGTTAGTTAGTTTGATACACGAAAAAATTGAATAATAAAAGAAAAAAAAAATTACCAAATACCCACCCGTCAACAGTACTGAGTTAAGTTGCCAAGTAGTACAGCAGTCCTATTTTCTTCATTTTTTTTGCTTTTCTTGCTTTTCTTTTAGCTTTCTCGTTTGCTATTTTGTTATTTTGTATATATATTGAGTTAAATGTAAAGTCTAAATCCCGTGATAACATATCTTGGTTAGCAAGTCAGTTTATCAGTTAGGAAGAATATATAACAGAAACAGGTGGGTGCCACCTCGAACACAAATTCGAATTTTCCTTCGGGTTTGACTTTTGTTTTTGTTTTTCTTTTTATACGTAAATTACCATGGTCAAGTTTTTAAGTTAAGATGTGTGTTACCAGAAAGGAGACAAACTGAGTCACTAAATAGCACTTATATGGAGATATAAAAATTCTGTGTGAAGGTAAATTAGAAGTTTTTCTCTTTTCTTTTCTTTTTTTTTTTTTTCCTCTTTCTCGTCTTCTTTCTATATTCTGTGAGAGGGAGAACATAAAAATGAAGCCATCTCTGTCCCAAACCTCTCCCACCCATGGGTCGGGAGAAGGGGTAGTCATCAGAGGACTTAAACAGAGAATCAAGAAGTTAGAGGAAATGGTTACAAGCCTTGATGATAAAATTCGGAATATGGATGGAGAAATGAAAGAGAATGAAACACTCAGAGAACAAATAAGATCTTTGGAGGAAGCAAATAAAGCACAAGGGCAGGAGAGAAAGGAACTAGAAAAAAGAATAAAGAAGCTGGAAGGGGAAAAGAGTCAACTAGAATCTAGAATTTCTAATCAAGAAGATAAAAACAAACAGCTAAATGACAACCTAAAGGAATTAGATGTTAGTTCACTGCTATCTTCTGAGAGAGACGAGATTGCTGCTTGGAATGTTCAGATTAAAGAAAACATTGAACAGTTCAGAAAAGAGTTCCAGGAGCTGAATATGGAAAATGATGCCATGAAAACGTCCTTTGCTGATGCACTAAAGGGGAATGTGGCAGTAAAAGAGGCTGTAAAGGTGGTGGCACTGGAAAACATACAAACAGTTGACTATAAAGAGACAGTAATCGAAAAAATGAAAGACGTTGTGATGGAAAGGGCAAACCCACTCATCAGACAGGCACTTGATAAGGAGAAGACAGTGGTAATCTCAGGCATAAGTGAATCCCAGGAGCCAACATGGCAGGGGAGACTTGAAGAAAATAAAGCTAGGGTTGTAGACCTGATAAGAAAGCTTGGAGTAGTATGTGGTCCTGAGGATATTGTAAACATACACCAACTAGGTAAATATTCGAGGGAAGGAAAGCCGAGACCAACAAAAGTAACCTTTGAGAGAGGGGAGACATGTAGGGAAATATTGTTGAGAAAAAAAAGTCTAAAAGACCTTCAAGAATGCAAAGAAGTGTTCATTAGACGATACAGAACACAGGAAGAGATGGGAAAGATCAAAAACTTGTTGCAAGAGGCAAGAAGGTTAAATGATGAGAGAAATGAAGAAGAGAAGAAAAATTTTCGTTACGGAATACTTCCAGACAAAGGGGAGATAAAGAAGATAATGACAGAAGATCAGGGGATGGGGCCTCATTAAGATTGTTATACACAAATGCTGATGGATTAGCTGGTAAGGCAGTAGAATTAAAAGATAGGATTCACAACAGTAAGGCAGATATAGTAGCAATTACAGAGACTAAGTTGAGTGAGGACATAAACAGTGTCACAGTTTTTCCTAAGGGCTTCAGAATACTAAGGGTCGAAAGATCTGAGAGGACTGGTGGAGGGATAGCACTGCTTATAAGTGAGAGGATTCAAGTTGAAGAGATAAACTTGGCTATAGAAAGTGAGTTCAGGGAATTTCTTGTTGCTCGCATAAATACTGGGTCAGAGAGCATTATAATAACTGTTGTATACAACCCACCAAGGAACCAAAATAGGCTTGAAATTTATGAGGAAAGTCATATAGGTACGATTGAAGTCATAAACTCAGTTGTTAACATGGCGCGGGAGAAAAAATGTAGGATTTTGATTATGGGAGACTTTAATCATAAAGAGATAGATTGGATAAATCTTGACCCACACAGTGGTGAGGACTCCTTTGGGGCAAGATTCCTAGATTGCGTACAAGGGAATTTCCTACACCAACATGTAATGGAACCAACAAGAGCCAGGGGTGGGGATGAGCCATCACTACTTGATCTGGTGTTCACAGATAATGTGTTGGATATTGAAAATATTGAGTATGAACCACCAATTGGAAAGAGTGACCACTGTGTGTTGTTGATGGAGTATATCATTGAAGACATTCTTCCTGAGAGTAGAGGCACTGAGGACATGAGGAGGAACTATCAGAAAGGAGATTACATCAAAATGAATGAGCTTTTTGCAGTTATTGACTGGAGAACCTTATTTTACAACAAATCTGTACAAGAAATGTATGACATCTTTTGTGAGAAATATGGGAAGATTGTAGATTGCTGCATACCTGTCACCAAAGTAGGTGTAATTCATGCCAGAGAGAAATGGTTCGATAATGGGTGTAAAAGAGCTAAGGAGTGGAGAGACAAATGCTGGAAAAGGTATAGGAGGAGAAAAAACATAAATGCCTGGCAAACCTACAAAAGAGCAAGAAATGACTACCTAAGTAAAAGGAGAGAGGCAGAGAAAGATTATGAGAGGGACATCACCAGGAAGGCGAAAGAAAATCCCAAGCTTTTCCACAGCTTTATCAGAGGAAAACTGAAGGTAAAAGAACAGGTTTTAAGGCTAAAGAGAGCGGATGGAAGCATCACTGAGACGGACGAAGAGATCTGCAAAGAATTGAACAAGGAGTTTCAGTCAGTATTTACAGTAGAAAATACCCCACCCCCTCAGATTGCAGTGATAGAAGCTCAAGGGCCGGTATCAGAGAACAT